>CM075008.1:26009916-26087831 GCA_037576675.1 Pangasius sanitwongsei | reverse complement strand
ACCTAGCACTGTAAAAAGGTTCTTCAGTTTGTTCCTCTGGAAGAACTTAGACAAAAGGTACCACCTAGCACTGTAAAAAGGTTCTTTGTTCTGGGCTTCTAAGGTTGTATGTTGAAACCTATAGCTGTGGGTTTCCAATTCAGAGATGAATGAAGGAACCGTGCAAAAATCCCTTCTTTTCCGAAAAAAAAAAAAAAATCATCTTGAATTCTTTATGTTCTTTAGTTTGTTACTCAGGGAGAAACCTTAAAGGTTCCAAGTAGAACTGCTCTAGAAAACCATTAACCACCATTTTTAACACAAAAAAGTTGGTTTGGTTTGTCCCTGTGGGGAAAAGGAGTTTCTGAAACAATACACACACACACACACACAGCAGAGACAGGACTGACAGTATAACACATGCTCTTTAAATAACACACACGACGCATTCATTAAAACTAAACTGGCTTTGAAAGAAGTGAAGCATTTATCTATTGTATCCTGTTTAAATTTCATTAAGTAAAATTACCATTGCATAAAACTCTACTTAGTCCTGCCAACATGTTCACCCATGACGCCCTTCTCTCAAAATGAATACAGACTTGACAAAGAGGCAGTGTTCTTACTCGAGTACACTTTGGCTACACCTACAAAAAATGAAACACACTTTATAAAGACATCAGCTTTTATCATGGCAGCTAAATGCAGCTTATCGGATAAGAGACTCATTAGTGCTGCAGTCATGTTTTTTTTTATGCACAAGAAAAAAACATGACAGTATGTCTAAATGTGTAAATCAGCATGGTTTCACATGGTTCTACTTGCTTCAGTTTCATAATGATTCAGCTTTTAACGAAATATCAGTCAAGGTAGACATTAAAGCCCCTGTCAACATATTTCCATAGTTAGCGTCTTAGTGTTAGCTAAAGGTTTCTGAGCTGAATTCGATCAACAGCAAAAGAAAGAATGATGTGAATCTTTTGCTAATATTTCTAAAAGATTTGTCTGTAGTGTCGTCAGGTAATACCACAAAACAAGGCAGAATTAGCAATACACAAACTTTACGCAAAACAGCTACCCTTGTTATGCCTCACACGGAAATGACAGAAGCTTAGCTTCTTTAGGCTATATCTGAGTGAGTCAAACTGCATACAACTAGCAATATTAGCATTCTGTATTAACCGTTTAACGATACTGTAACCTGTCTGGTCATGGTGATTAGCATATTAAATAAGAAAAGGAACAAGAATTAGCACAGTCGCTGGACTACAATGACATCACCACAAATTAGCACAAGTTAGCACTCATCATGACATCTACATCTAGTGCTATAAAAGGCGTCTGGTTAATTAGCCTGAATTATTCGTGATCCTGTCAGTGTGACACGGTCAAATATGAGGTCAGTCAAACTGATTTTAAACCAGAAGTGCTAATAACACTGCTTCTGTACTGTTGCTGTATTATGATATGCTAATCGGCGCAGTTTTTTAACTAGCTTGGGACAGGAAGTGACAATGAAGAGAACAACCATAATCATACCTTATTTTTTCACTTGACATCTGCTGATTAAACCTATACACAATATATATATACAAATGTCCAAATATACACAAAATGTCCAAAATGTCCAAAACTTATCCATCTCGATATTTACGTTGCTGTGGAGACACTAGTGTCAGTCATTATGCAATATGACACGCACACACAATTCTGAAGAAGGTGGAAATTTTTAGTTTTTGTAGCGTTTATTTAAACTATATTTAAATTGTAGTTCAAGATATACAGTATATTCATTAAAGTTATACTTATAAAATATAAACATGATGTTTAATTATTTCCCTCATCACTGGTGGTTAATTTTATTTACATAGATAAAATAAATAAAATGTACCATAGTGTTAAATTAAAAACAGTATTTCTGTTGAATTTCTCAGTATGTTTGTGTCTGATTCAGGGAGCTTTAAAAATGTGCTCAGTTTGTGATGTCACTAAAATAAACACTACGACTTTGGACCAATCAGGTTTGATATGCAAATTAGAAGATGCCAACATGGTATCCAGAAAAGGAATCTGTTTGCTAAGTTTGCTAGCTTAGGTAACTTAGTTGATTATGGTTGTTATGGCAACGTTATAAATATTTTGAGGTTTAGCTTCTGTTAAATAAATCACTGAGAAAAAGAGACTCTGATACTGAAATCCTACTCACGTTGATCTGTGACAAATGTAAGCTTGTTTACTAGCACTTAGCTAACCGGTTAGCTATTTGGGACGGCAGGAGGACATGGGGCGTTTCTAAATAGCGTGTCATGCATATTCATAGACTGTGGCATTTTTAATTAGGGGTAAAGTCAAAGCAATGTTTCTAGATCATTTATAGTGGTTTCCTATAAATTGTATTAAACAATTTATTATTCTATATAAGTTTTGTTAAGACTTACACATTGCAGGATACTTTCAGTGACAGAATTTGTCATGTTCACAGAGGCTTTAAGGCATTTTAAAGTAAACCGGCCTGCATTAGACTTAACATAGACCTTTTTTATTGCAGTAGATTCAGGGTAGTTTTTTTTTTTAAGGTAGACTAGTCTACAGAAAGATCCACAGTGTTTCTCACCACACAAGCCTCCAACATGGTCCCAGAGCCGAAAGCACCCCGACATGGAGGCCGTGCAGAGAGAGCAGTACACTCCTGATTTATAGGGCATCACATCCCGGCCGTTCACCTCCCAGTTTCCCCTGCACACACAGAGCAAACCAGTCCTAACCAAAACTCCTTACCTCCATGACCTTAGAAACAAGGTCATGTGCTACAGCTAAAATAAAGATGACCTGCTGGAAAGCTAATACAAAATATTACTCATTATATAATATGAATTAATGTCATGTTAGCGCCTAAATTAGTGCTGGACTACACTACCCATCAGCCTGTGCACGACACATGACCCCACTGATCACACACACACCTGTCCCTGAGTGCACCTAATGAGCACTGTATTTAAGCTCTGGTTTTTGTGTGTTCCTCTGTCTAGCGTTTGTGTGCTTTTGTTACCTACTGTCTATGTGTTGCATGCCTCGTGTTCATGGTTTATGTTTCATATCCATAGCTCATGTGTAAACTGCTAGTTCTTGTTTTGTTTGTTTCACCTGTAAATAAACCACTCGCACTTGCATCCGACTCCTGAATCCCTGACAATTAATTACAATATATCATGTAAAACCGAGAGAAATCAACCTGTTTGCTGTTTGAGAAATCCTCATAGGAATTAAAACATATAAATATTTATCCTAAATATAGATATTTTCACATCCCTTTTCATTAAAGGTGAGGTCCGTAGCCTTTAAAGGTGTTTCAAGGCCTGAAATAATTATACAGTTTCAAAAATACCTTGTAAAAATCTGTGAATTTCGATATTGCCATGCAATGGATCTCATTGGTTTCTTTATTTCAGGCTTTTGTATACATTTTTCTGGCCCAGAAATGAGCTTTACACTGAAATAAACCTGCTCTGTTCCTCCCCCTTTCCCTAAAAGGCAACTCAGGAGTCAAAAATAGTTTCAGTCGAGGGGAGAAGGCAAAGGCATATCATTGTTTTGATAGCAATTGCAGTTCATCTTGAAGGCAGCAGAGGTCTCTAAATATTACAAACTGCTCCTTTAAATTTTTTAATGTTAGGACAACATATAGATCTTCTATAAATTATATAATGTAGGTGCCTCTGCTTTACCTTCAAAAAGACATTTCGTGTGCTGGCTTTCGCAGAGGTCCCTTTATTATTACACATAACAAAAAGGTCAAATAGAGTATGTTACAATATTAATAGTGAAAAATAATAATTGTCTTACCCGGGAAAGTATGCACACACGAACGTGTTCCATTGTTTGACTCCAACTCTGCACAGGTGCAATGCGCAGCCCACCTGACTGGATGTGGCCCACACCAGCTGACTCGCAGAGGAAACACATAACACTCATAACACCGTAAAAGCAACCCAGCATTCACAGTTCTGATACAATGATGCAATCAGCCAATCAGGTGGCAGCAGCACAATGCACAAAATCATGCAGGTCCAAGTCAAGAGCTTCAGTTAATGTTCACATCAAACATCAAAATCAGGAAAACATATGATCTCAGTGACTTGGCATGGGTGTTGGTGCCAAACGGGCTGGTTTGAGTAAATCAGAAACTTCTGATCTCCTGGAACTTTTACACACAACTGTCTCTAGAGTTGAATACAGAATGGTGCACAAAATAAGTCAGTTCTGCAGGTTTGTTGATGAGAGAGTTCAGAGGAGAAGATAGGAAGGTTATGGTAACTCAAATAACCACTCTTTACAACCGTGGTGAGCAGAAAAGCATATAAAATGAAAACCTATATTTTCTGGTTTTAGGCTCAGGTTTAAATATTCTCATTTTTTTGTTTTATATTTATTTCCTGAATGACTCCTCATACACTTTTTGTAAATCAGCTTGGACATGTTTTGTGGTTGTCATCAAGTTTGCAAGAGTTTTTACACACACACACACACACACAAACATTCAGGAACTCAGGGCTTGAGTGTGTAGAATTTAAGCACTATGCTGTTTCTTTTATTTTAATGCTGTCCCAAACAGACAGCTCCATATCGTACCTGCGTGTAATGCTTGCAGGTGTGGTTGCTTTTGCACTGTCCGTTTTGATAGACGTAGTGATGCCCTTCCTGGAACCATGAGTTGATGATGTCAGAGTAAGAGGCTGCACCATGAGGAGACTGATGGATGTTCCAGCCTATGTGCTCGGTGTCCACTTCTGATCCAGTGCTGTTCTTTGAGCAGGACTCAGCCCTTATCTGAGCCAGTGCAGCCAGCGTGTCACTCCACTCCTGAGGAAGGATTAGCCAAAAATAAAAAAATCAAACACATACACATGCAATGCCTACACTGAGCGTTCTAAGTTCATACTGAGCTGCAGTAGAAACTCTTCTGAGTTATAGTGAGACAGTATATCTGAGGTATAGTGTCTCTTAGAGTGATTATACCCTTAAGAATGTACAATCACTGATATGGTGAAGGAGATAATTATTTAACATTTATGGAAGGAGTCTCCAGTTTCAGTGCTTTGTAACAGTCAGTAAGTTTTCCTCCACAGGAAAGTCTTCAGAAGAGAGAAGTTGAGAGAGTGTTGTGGTTTCTCTGTAGCAGGACAAGCTGAATTTTATGTCTTATTAACTTCAAGTAAAAGAAAAAAAGAGAGGAGGGAACGACTGAAGCTGCTATAATGTAGTGAAAACAGAACTAACCCGTTTTGTAGAACATTAAATGTAACTTTACATGGATAAAAAGTATGATGTGTTGTTCCCTAATAAATAAAAAGGGTAGGACATGCTTCAGGACATGCTGCTACAGGAAAATAATCAGCTTTGCAGTGGTAACAGTTGCATCACACCATGCTGTTTTTGATTATTTTCCTAAAATAGCAAGCAAGTGTTTTATCCCTTACGAATTATATTATCATATTATACTGAGCATTATGACCCAAATCTTTGGGTCTATTTAATGCCTTTTTGGCCTTCAGGTCTGACACCAAACTGAGGAGCCTGAAGAGAGAAAAGTGACACACTGCCCCACAGATAAGATGACAAATTGTGACCGACACTTTCTATCCAAAAAGCTGCAACATTTCTGTTAGACTCCCTTCATTCATTTCCTGACCCCTTCGTTTCATTCCAGGAGTAAAGTCATGGGATGTGTCTGTCTTGGACTAATCCGTTTGACCCAAGCTCTTCCTCTGACCCCTGAATGTGAGCAGAGTGTGTGTGCGGTCAGCAGTACGACATGCTTGGCTGGTGACACCGTATTCCCATGGACACGGCTGTCACCGCAGCCAAATCTAGCGTGAAATCAAAGTAGGGGGGCCACTTTCCACAGATGTGGTTTCACAGCAGCCTCCCGAAGATCGGGTCCCATTTCAGAGATACAGTCTAAGAAGGATAGGAAGAGCAGAGAGGCGGAGAACGCGGTCAGCACTCGGCTCACTGGCACAAATCACCAGCCGGAGTCATTCGAGCCGTCCTGTTCCTGTTCCCACCCACGCTATAGACAGAGACGAAACTCAGACAGGCCATCAGCGGCTCTGCTTTAACTGCACTACCATACGCTCCCTGTCCTCTCTTATCTCTCCACACATGCCGTCTCTATGTGAGTCTCAGAGATGCTGCCAACTTTCTGTCACTCCACCGCCTCGTCTCCGGAGGGAGAGAGAACCCCTCACGGACTGACAGGGTGCATTTAGATTCACTCACAGTGGGAGACTGCAAATGCTTGCAAGCTGAAAAGAACAACAATCGTCTTCTTCCCACTCAGAAAAAAATATCAAATAGCTGAAAGCTGAATCTGAGAGATTTCTTCAAGAGTGATTTTGGATGGGTATGTAGATAGCCATTTTTTCCCCAAGGAATACAAACACAGTTGAGAGGACGAAATGACAGATGGAGGAAAAAAAAAATTCAATTCACACAATAAGACATTTATTGTGTTAGGTTTCACAGACTTTTGCCTAATCATATATGTAAAAATGTTAATATAACTTTCTAAATGCATCATAAACTATATATACGTTTATATAAATGCACTCGTTCCAACACTATCGTTTCTATAGTAACAACTTACAAAGGGATTTGTATGGTATAATCTTCAATATGTTTATTTATTTGTAACAGTCAGAGGTAAAGCTGTAACTTTAAGTTGTTTGATAAAGGAAAGTCTTCAGGACGGAGGTTTTTCTCGGTAACATGACAAGCTGCAGTGTTTTTTTTTGTATTATTAACTTTAACAGAATGAATATAGTTGTTTATAGCTGCTATAATGTAAGTGATAACAGGAACTAACTTGTTTAACAAACATTCCACATCATTAACTGTAATTAACACAGGAAAAAAGTATTATTATTATTATTATTATTTACCTTATTTTCCAGAAATCCTAGGCAAGTTTAGAAAGTTAATAATAAAAAATCCTACATTGTGTTAGTGACCTATATTTATGTTTTCTTAAAATTGAGGTGTCAAAGTATGTCAGAGGCTGAAAACTGAAACAGAAAATTTGCCAGAATTCGGCCATAGTGACATCCGATGGTTTTTCCCAGACCACCACACATGTATAACACCACACTGTTATAAGATTAGTCACGACACTGTTGGGTTTCTGTGTGTAGAGTATCGTGACTCTGTGTTTAGCTGCTTGTGAGCAGGGTGACGGGAAAGGGGAGGGGTGCGAGACCTCTGCTAGGCAAACAATTCACACTTCTCCACAATAACACTGGTAGAGATAAAACGGACAGCACAACTAAAACTTTTTTGATAGTAAAACACCACATACTGCCACAATAAACCTAGTAGGCTAGGTAAAAAAAAAAGAAATACTGTAAATTCTTAAGACCTTGAGTGTTTACGTTCATATGAGCCATTAACCACTACTGTGGAGTGTGACATCACAAATAAATTCAATGGTGAACACTGGCACACCCAAACCAGGTGAAAAATCCATGTTATTGTTCCTCTGGTAAAAAGATTTAATAGTAAAAAAATCTGAATACAAGTTTAAAAATTTGCTATTTCCATCTCTGAATATGACACATCTTCTCTAATAAGTTGTACGCCCACCCTTTGCTTTTAGAACCACCTCAAAACTCTTTGCATATCCTCTGATCAGCTTTTGGAGTCTCTCAGTCATAATATTGTTTGGTTTGTTCTTTCTGACATCTCTGTTGTAAGCCTGCCTGATGTCATATACCACCTTCTTCAGGTCAGATTTACAAAGATTGATTGTTGTCTTGATGCACCTACATTTCATGTGCAACTTCTCGGAATGATACTGTTGTGGATGAATTGTAAAATAGTGAGATGTTTAGCTTTTCTCCCAAAGTGCACACTTTTACAAGTATATATCAAACAACTGTGAATAAATTTGAATTAAAACCTATTTCTATTTAACATTTCACAGTCCAGACAGTTTTGAGGAAACTGTCTAACAGAGTTAAAAGAGGCAAACTTTCTTTTCTCATTTCTCTCTCTCTCACACACACAAACACACACACGCACACATACACACACACACACACACACCAAGTCTTCACTTTTAGCACTGCACACTCTGTTATTTCACACACAGTTTCCACTCACTCCAAATAAAACCACAAGGGGGTCACTGGGAAAAAAAGAGGGAGAGAGAGAGAGAGAGACCATCATTTGAGAAATTTTATGAAATTAGGAAATCTTATCTCCCTCTGAAAGCAGAGCTTAGAGCTTCAGTATGAGCCTCTAATCTCTAGTACAGCCACAGACAATCAGGCTGCGCTTATGGATTTCTGTGCAAATATTGCAGAACGATAATCACAAAGCCGCTTCAGCCCAAAGCCTTATTCAGATTTATCACTAAAGCACTTTAATGTCCCTTTTTAGCTCCACGGGAACTCCTCTGTGAGCCGTTAAGCAAATTATCTCAAATTCAAGAGGACTAGAATACAAAATGGAGACTGATGACGACACACCGTCCATGTCATTATACTCAGTCCCTGATGATGCTGTCTTTATGTGTGATGCATTTAAACATAGGACTAGCTTGACTATGACTTACAATTCAGTGCAAAGGTTTGCACACCCTCACTTCAACGATATCTAATGTGAATTAGTTTTTTCATTCGATACTTTCTTTCAAGTAATAAAAATGTTCAAAAAGTTTATGCAATGTTACACCAGGGCTTCTAAGCATTGATTACTTTTCTATAAATTAGGCAAATCACGAGTTTTTTTTATTATTATTAATTATTATTATTGTTAATTATTAAAATTGTATTGTTAATACATTAAGTTTCTATAGTAACAGCTCTTTCACAGGACCTTGTATGGCTCTTCACTTTATCTTTGATTATAAGGCATTTATTTAACATTTATGGAAGGAGTCTCCAGTGTCAGAACTTTGTAGCAGTCAGGGGTAAAGCTGGACAGGAAAGTCTACAGAATTGAGAGGTTTGGGAGTTTTGTTTTTTTAGTTTCTCAGTAACTTGACAAGCTTTGAGAGAGAAAAAAGAGAGGTTGTTGAGGGAATGACTGTTGGTAGCTGCTATAACGTAAGTGATAACAGGAACTACATTAAATGTGAATAAAAACAGGTAAAAAGTATGATGTGACTAATTGCTGTGGTATAAGAGGAATAAAACACTTTGAGAAATAATCTATATCTACTTTGGTATGAGGGTGGTAAGAGTATCTCCTCTAACTGTGATAGGTATAGTAATATCTATAATCACAAACCAACCCACACTTGGCAAAGGAGATTCTTTTCTCCCATATACGAGTGTGTTGATGAGAGATGATAAATCTCTGACTGCTTGTGATGTAATTAAATCAGGCTGGACAAAAAAAGTACAGCTATTATTACTTCCATGCCACTGAATATTAAATGAAAACGGAAATTACCACTGAGTCCTGCACAGAGCCCGACTCGGGCTTTATCAGTAATAAAGACTGGTTTAAAGGTGCAATAGTCATTGGTTTTATTTCTTACTTTATAATCTGAAAAATGTACACTGAACATGAAGTAACTGCTTAAGCAGTGGCCTCAGCACAATTGCGTTATGGTCTGGAGTGCTTGTTTGTGTTTGGATGAGCCTCTTGTCAGTCATTTTATAGATATTAACGAGATGCTAACCCTAGTTGATCTCTACAAAACCAGCTTCTGGGGTGTGTAGCTTCGTGGACATCATTCAAATGTTCTTGAACCACATACGTAACCAACAGAGACTACTCTTGACTAATTTTGACTAAATATTGCCTAATGCTTCTTTAACACTGGCAATATGAAGACTGTTCGTGTGACATTGGAACATTGGAATATTGACAATGAAATATTGTTGAAATGTCATATACAGTATTTCTTCATATTTGCTCACTAAAAATACTACATTTTTCTCCCGCACTTTGACATCCATGTTGTTTTTCTTGCTTGCCTCCCAACCTGCGATCTGTTTGGTCAGGAGGTGAAAAAGGGCTTGATGTCACTCAGTACCTTTATGAAAAATTTCACTTGAGGAAAAAAAACACAGATGGCAGCGCCGTTTAAAATCTTCCCACAGGATTACATGGAGGTTAAGGGAAAAAATCAGTGAATGTGAAAGGGCTTGTGTGCATGGTGTCTGCTGAATCCTGTAAGCCTGCAGCGGCTCATGACAGGACATCCACTCCGAAACGGCGTACGTGGACATCGGGATTAGCGCCCTGACCTGCTCCCATACAGCAGCTGTCCTGGTGCTCACGATGGGCCTGTGTCAAAGAGACGTGTGTGTGACTGTGCTATCACTGTTTCAGCATCGGATATCCTTCAGAGAAAGAGGACGTCTGATTGGATTAACTGTGATTTTGAAACGAGAATAGACTCCAACTGGGGATGGAGTCACATACCACATGGCTGATAGGTGTTTGCGGAACTTAGGAGGAACTGTGGGAAATTTCTACAGGATAAGCATTCAAGGTCAACAGTTCCAGTAGAGTTCCTTTACAAAGTAGGTCCTATTCTGCAACTTTTTTTTTTTTTTTTTACATGGGGGTAGACACCATCTTCAACAATCATGCTGGGGGTTTCATCTGGCATGTTCCATTAATGAAGAGCTCTGGCACTAGTCCAAAAATGGGAAAATGGAGCAGAAAGGAGATCCTGGGAAAGCACTGAGAGAAATATCTCTGCCTGAGCTTGATGTTCAAGTCAATTATTTTATGACTTGCTTTGAAATAATATATATACCGCATGCATGTGTGTGTATGTGTGTGTGTGTGTATTGAACTGTAGGAAAAACAGAGAGAGCCGAACCACAACTGAACACAAGGATTAGAGCTTAGGAGTGCCACGAACACTTACAACACCACAATAATATGTCCGCAGGTGATAGATGTCCACATGCCTCGACCACATGAAGCATTTGAAAGACCAAATTCAGACAAAACCTCCAATACTAAAATAAATAATGAATAAAACTGAATAACACATTACTCATTCAGCCTCTTATATAGCTTTAAGGCATTCCTCACATGCCTACTAAAATCTATTGTGCTTTAAGTTCAATGAATGCACTTTGGAAAAAAGAAAAAAGTACTACATCCTTCATTCAGTGGCAGCCTTGAGTTCTTTTCTGACAGTAAGACAAGGATTAAGACTCAGTAGCGAATCAAAGCAAACGTACCATTTTCTGCATGTTCGCTGCCATGGGCTCGACTCGACTGCGCAGTCGATTGTGTTGTGTAACGATCTGAAAACGCTCCTTAGCCCCAAATCCTAGAAAGAAAAGCAAAGTACTACAATTACCCCACTACACCACTACATCAGATCTCCATGGCGACCAAGTGCAAGTGTGAGATTGAGGTCAGGATGAGGGGGTCATATAATTTGTGCAAATGATGACAGTTTGATGAAAACAAAGCAGTCTGCTACTAGTGCAAAAGTTCTGACTGGAAATACAACACTACATTGATTACACTGATATGTTCTTCTTTACTCGTCTCTACTCAATGCATTACAACACTACATCAACTGTCAGGAAAAAAAAACAGGTTTATATTAATACTAATACATTATTGTTTCTATGGTAACAACTCATTCACAGGGACTTGTATAGGGACTTAATCTAAGCCTAATAATAAACAGAATAAGAAAAACCTGTTGTTTTAACAAGGAAAAAAAAGTATAATCATTGATATGGTGATGTTTTCTGTAAGGAGATGTTTATTTAACATTTAAATAACGTCGGCGCTTTGTAACAGTCAGTCTTCAGGACAGAGGAGGTTACGTTTTCTGGCTTCTCAGTAACATGACAAACTGAGTTTTTTGGTCTTATTAACTTCAAGAAAGAGGAAAAAAGAAAGAGAGGCTGGTGAAGGAATGACTGTTTATACAGCTGCTATTACGTAAGTGATAACTTGTTTCGCGAACATTCCACAACATTAAATGTAACTATAAATGGATAAAAAATAAAGCAAATTCATTCATGAATAAAAAGCTGTGGCAAAAGAGGAATAAAACACATCAGGATGTGCTGTTATAGGAAAATAATCAACTTCACCACATTGTTAATTATCTTCCTAAAACACCATGTCATCGAGCGTTTTATTCCTTACTTATTATATATTAAACATTAAAGAATAAATATTACAGGAATAGGGGAAAATGGGCTATTAGGATAAAAAACATTGAATTATTATTATTATTATTATTATTATTTAATTTTTTAATGTATATATCCTGTACTATAAACTTCCAGGAGTGAGTTATGCACAATAATCCCATTACAGATGCTTTATCAGAATGTTTATTTTTAAACTGTAAGGGTATCAAAACAGCAGGAAATGTCAAGTACACACACTTCCGGTCTACCCGAGTTACTGATTTCATTAGTTCATGAATAGACTACAATGTTTAACCTTTGCATGAGAAAATAATCACTGTTTGTTTGTTTGTTTGTTTGTTTGTTTGCTGATTGATTGATTGATTGATTTTGGAACAGCTGTGTCTTGACACGGTCCAGGATCCAGCAGGGAGTTTTTTTTTTCCCCCCTGAATATAAAACAAAAAAAAAACTTAACTTCATACTTTATTCAGTGTTATTGAGATTAGTCCTAAAAAATAAATTAATAAATAATAATACAGGTGATGCAGCTGCTCTCGCGCGTGCTGCACCTAGAGGCGAGGCAGGCGCGTGCGACTTACCGCTCTCAGGTGAATCGGCTCTTCGTCTTTTTCCGTTAAGCGTCCGGCTCGCGCAGGTGTTTAACACTGAAAATAAAACGATGAGCAGTGCAGCGGAACTCTGCGGGCCTGTCGGAGGTCTCATGGCTGTAAGAAGTTTCCAAACATACGGTATAAAGACTGAGGGTCTGTGTTACTCACTCACTCACTCACCCGGTTACTCTCGCGCGCTCCAACTTCGTTCTCCGTCCTGATGACGTCACGCCATCAGCTTTAACGCCCATCATCCACTCTTTTCCCAGAAATACTGTGTTTGTTTCACTCATTAATGAGATTCTTTCACACTAGGCCACTTTTACATTACACGTCATTCTAAACCTTAAAGATAATCTGTGCACAATACTTAACTGTTTAACTCCTACATAATCTTCTAGGATCATCTGCACAACTTTACTCTCACTGAATATGCCAGAGTTTATGAATAAACATGAATATGCAAATTAGAGCACACCATTTTGTCCATCTGAGATCACAACTAATGTTAGCTAACTTAGCTAGCCTGGTAGTTAACCACTAGTAAACAAATAGTATCTCTCATGTTTGAGATGATTGAAAATTCTTCTCCTATTAAACCCCACTGTAATTACGCCTACAATGACTATGTTTACATGCACATCAATATTCCGATATTAATCAGAATTTGGAAATATTCTGATTAGTATTGAGTCATATAAACGCCGCAATCCAGTTGCCCGATTCAGATTAAGACAATATTCTGATTCCGACCATATATGTCTGTTTTAATCGGAAATTTGTTGCATGTAAACACCTTATTCAGAAAATAAACTGAAAGGAGATATATGCACATACTCAGTCCGCAAGGAATTGTGGGTGCTAACAGATGCTTAGCTTAACAGATGCTTACCCAACCCTTTCCATTTTCCATTTTGAGAAGTGTTAGAGTCCTAATTAAATAAGCGTGTCAAAAAATTAGTAATCAAACTAATAACTGAGCATACTCTATAACCAACGGCAGCATCTTAAATCTCCCGGGAAATAACAGCGGGAAAGGGAAAGCACATGTGTAGATCGGCATACTTACAACAACTGTGCATGCAGGAATATTCTGATGCCTGTACACATATAAACATCATATTGGGAATATGGCTGCAACCTGAGTATAGACCTTAAACGGAATTTGATGTGCATGTAAACGTAGCCAATGTCTCATCAGCGTGGCACATAACCGCTAACACCTCACAGGAACAGTTAACCGCTAGTAAACTAGCTTGCATTTGTCACAGTGGGATTTCGGTATCCAAGTCTCAGTTTGCACTGTCATATTCTGTTCATAAAGCAGTAACCAAACCAATATATACCATAACAACTCAATATATTTTGTCGCTAATTTTATCCATGTTAGCTAGCTTAGTACACATGTTCTGTAGCAAAAGGCTTTCAGCTAGCTATAATACATCATCTTGGATGTGACTGCTCCAAAACCAGAGCAAGTATTTAGTGCAATTTTATACAAAAAAAAATTTAATCTCTGCTTTAATCAAACGGGTGAATTTACAGCTCTGTTTTATCATTCTGTGTTAAAACACTTTTTTACTGATTTGATCAGCAAAATTCACAGCCAGTTTAGGACATTATGTCTCTTCAGTTCTGCCATCAAATTCAGACATTTTTCTACAAACACAGTAATTTTTTAGAAAATTTTAAACTATGTTAAAGACATTTTAAATATACACCAACCATGTAAATTTGTAGCTTCTCAGAATGTCGAAATTAAAGTCAAATAAAATATATTGAAGTGTTACCTGTTTTAAATAAACTTAAGTATTGAAAAACTAAATATTTAAAGATTTAAATAGCCTATATTGTAGTATTTCCATTTTTTGACATTTTAAAAACAACTCAAGAAACTCTGATTCATTTCACTGATCAAAAATGTGGCAAAAATGATGAATATGTATATTTATATCAATATTAACAGACTGAGTTTATAATTCAGGGCTTTCTTTCACAGAATATAACTGTGCAGAATATAACTGGGAAAATATGCTGTTACAATCAAAATCATTCGATTGTTTCAATTTTTTCTTGCCAAATCTGCCAACAATAATATTGGTATAACAAACTTTGTGAGTGGTACTACAGTGTCTCATTATTCCTATATGAAAAGTGTCAGAATAATATGCTTCTGATCAGATTGTTATTATTATATAACTTTGGTACAGTCAAAATGTCTCATTATTCTTGTATTTTGTAACCACTGAGCTAGAGACACTTTAGGGTTCAGGAATGATAATGCAAAACTACTACAGGAATAAAACTTGTGTTGGGAGTATACTTTCTTTTAGTTGCTTAACTAAAGTTGCATCATTTTTATATCTAAGTCAAGAGTCATTGCATTTTTGTTAAACTTTAAAGACTGGGAGCAAATGCTTCTGGACAGATGACAAAAAATATTCTGGGATAGACAACAAACCCAAGTGTCAACAAGAGCGAGTGGTTCTGAGTGTCTGGGCATCTGGATAAAATATTCCAGTGGAGGCAAAGCCACTGATTCTGAAATTATCATGCAAAGACTGACCATAGCTTATTTATGAAGAAAAAAAAGAAGGTTTTAAATGTAATCTAACGTGACCGTTTACAATAAATCATTTGGATAAGGCTTCTTCTCAAGGGATTATGATTTGTTTTATCAAAGGACAAGAGCTTCTCTGGATTCTCTTGGCTTACAGAAACAGAAAAGAAGTTCTTCAGTAGAAGCTCCTAGTAACCACCCAGATCCAAACATGCTCCCATCACCTCTGGTATTTTCAACATGGGTTGATCTCTGCTTATGACATCAGAGGAGGTTACTTATCAATAGTATATATAATACTATATATACCATTGATAGGTATATATAATAATATATATATAAAATGTGATATTCCATGACGTTATCATTTACTAAGATACAGAGTTGAGATTTTTATAAACACCTGTCATGTTTATAGTTTCCTACATTACCCAACATGTTTTCTGACTACCCATTAAGACAGAAGCCCCTAAAACGCCATGGATTCACATAAATCCCCAACGCTAGCTTTCTGACTTCATGTTAAAAGCCTAATTTGCAATTTTGATTGATCTGATTAAACGATGTAAATACATACGTCTTTATTATGTAAAATGCAAGACACATCCAAGCACAGAATTAAATCGCCTCCCAATGCTCTGCTTGGCAATGTGTCCCTGTGAGAAATGCATAGATAACTAACACATCTGGACTTAAATTGGATTTAAATCTTCCAAATCATTTCAATTTGCATTTGCACATCATGCCTGTGGCCCCATGCTTTTGATTTGGGTGTCTGCTATGCTGACAGTCACTTAATATAAAATGTGTTCTGTTGTATAGTAAAGATATTCCTCAGTAGTTTTTATCTCCATTTTTTTCAACATAATATCAGTAAAGTTCTTCTGTCCTGAGATGCACTGAGGAAGGGAAAGTCTCCCTGCAGAGGGCAGAGTGCTTCTACACTGATGCTAGAACCGCTCAGGGACAATGCTGTTCTCAAGTGAAGTGAGTCGTGCGAATGTGGAAATAGCAAGTAGGCTGGGTTCTCCATACGCATATTATTTTAGATTGACTACCAGTTAGCATGCTACATTTATGTCCTATGTTGTATTAACACTGGTACACATCTGGTTTAAAATCTTGAGGGAAGTCTACCTGTCGCATGATAGGCTACTGACACAATTTTTGAAGTTATTGTTGTAGTAATAGTAGTCTTTATATAGCAGTCCAAAACCTCAAAATGCTTTCAATCTGGAGGTTATGAAAGCATGCACTAGTTTCTCTGCATTACATTAGGCTAGCATGTTTCATTACAACTCTTTGTCTCAAACGGTAATATGCAATTTTAGAGATTACATGGAAAACAAATAATAAACCGGGGGCCTTAATGGTTACTTTTGTTTTTGGTTTCACAGGATAGACATCTACCTCTAGAAGTAAGCTTATACCACTTATACCACAGCGCTGCTTAATCTGATGGTCAGAAAGTGTTGGTTTATTTTCTATAACAGCAACTTTGACAGTCGTTTCTTCTGCCAGGCAAATTACAGGTTTTATTAATGCACTCTTTCTAATATGTTATTGTTTATATAGCAACAACTCGTAACAACATGTACAGCGGACGCTCTTTTCTGTAAGGAGATGTTTATTTAACATTTAAGGAAGGAGTCTCCAGTGTCAAAGAGGGGCTGTTTGTAAAAGAGGGGCTGGTGATGGAATGCTATAATGTTTCCACAACATTAAATGTAACGATAAATGAATAAACATTATATGTTGTTCTTTAATAAATACAAAATTGTTACCGTTGGCAAATTGCAGTGGTGTGATAGGAGTAAAAGATTTTGGGACATGCCCTTATGGAAAATAATCAACTTTGGTGTAGTAGAAACTCTTTCTGCATCACGCCATCCCGTCATTGATTATTTTCCTATAACAGCACGGCCAATTGTGTTTTATTCCTTTGCAGGTAAGGTTTGTTTAGGAGAAGGAACTTTCTATTCATGCAAGCTTTTATGCCTTTTAGTCACTCTTTCATTTTGTGTATTTGAGCTTATGAATCAGGTACAATATAATCCACACAGTGTTTTCAAGTATATTTTTTGGAATGCACGCAATTGAACCATTACCAAAATAGTGCTGATTCTTTACTATAATGCTTCAGAAAACTAGTCTGAAAAACATCATGCTTGTTATTCCTACTTTCGCCCAATAAAAATAGGTCCATTGCACCGATACGTGCCTGAGATGTTGTTGACGAGCGGATTTTATATTCCTCCAGGTTAACAAATAGGCTACTAGAACTGAGTGGCTTTTATGAGGAGAAAATTTGGCATGTGCTTTCCAAAAAAAAAAGGAAAAGAAGAAAAACACCAGTCTACGGTGGCGGGTTATAAAAATGAGCAGAAGGCAGACGGCAGAAGGCTTTCATTTGGATGGCTCCTGAAACTGGCCCCAAGTTCTCTCTACTACATTTTGTGGACTTTCACAACTTGTCTGCTACTTTTAAAGTGAGTTTAAAGACTCGGGACATTTTCACAAGATTCCCCAGACTCTTCTGAGCATCGTGTAAGTTTTTATTAGGAAAATGAGTCAACTTTGCATCATACTGCTGATTATGTGTATCGGTCAGATTCACCGCATCTGTGGGCAGGTGAGTGGCACAGATACCAATCTTTTATTGTATGCTTTTATTTTTTTATTCAAACATTGATACATTTTATAATGCAAGCCAAGCATGTATGTCTGTACTGCATTACGCTGTAAAGTGTTAATCCTTATGAAATATTGTTCATACATGTAAACTTTTCTCTTTTTTTTTTATTTTTTTTTTTTAACAAATATTTAAAGACACTAATTTTCAGGGTATGAATAAGAGATCCATCCATCCATCTTCTACACCGCTTATCCTACACAGGGTTGAATAAAAGATTATGTTCAAAAATATAAACTAAGATACACATCAAAGCAACATTTGATGCTTTACGTGTTCACGTGTAACATGAACATGTAGATTAATATGTTCTGCATGAGGCAAAATATTTGTACAGGAAGTGGTTAAAGGTCAAAGACAGACCTCATAGCTGTGTGTGTGTGTGTGAGAGAGAGAGAGAGAGGTCAACAAAGAGGGCTGTCACTCGTACAAAAACTCTACACATGCTGAACACACATAGAATTTGTTGTAATAAATATTATAATAATAATAATAATAATAATAATAATAATAGTCATCATCATCCATCTCACCATTCATTAACCAATCACTAACCAGCTAACATAGACACTTAACCATTACAAAAATACTTACAGTTTGCATTTGGTATTCTACCATGTCTAAGTATGCTTGAAGAGAAGTGCACTAGGTGTTGAGTAAACTACTAAACCAAGACCTATGAGTAGTAATACAGTTATGAAATGTATTTCCGAATATAATAAACACTCAAGTCCACATTAAATTGGGTTTTATGTGATAAAGGTTTAAACGAATATGCTCAGAATATTTCATCAGCTTAAGAGATTTCAAAATCCTTTACCTGCATAGACAGTTTATGTCTAAGGACAGTTTTAGTATATTATGATTATGGGTACTTAAGGCATCTAGAGTACATTTATGTAAGGGAAATGTTAGAGAAGCTTGAGTCAATATGCAACAACATTGTGTAATTATACTGTAAATGAAATGTTTTGCAGAAGCCCTAAAAAAAGAGAGCGCTGTCAAACTGCATTACTCTCTCTTAAAACATGAGTCTCCACTGATCCATCATAACTCCATGCTTCATAATCAAAGAACAAGATGTTTTCACAGGATGTGCAAATATTTAGCTTACTTACGTAAGTCATGCAAGATGAAAACATGAAAAAAGTGCCCTTCCCCTTGATGGCAGCCAATGAGCAGCAAGAAACCCTGTTAAAGGTTGAACTGAAACACTTTATCCCATAATGCTCAAAAGGAAGAACATACAGCAATATTTCAGATAAATGAAAGAGGATGGGCTCCATTTTCAGTCAAGGTTGCTTCCTCATGTCATCTCAGGGAGACTGTCCTTGCCAGTGCTGCCAGGACTTGTTTATTAGGGATCTAAAACAACATCCAGATTTCTGTAAAGCTCCTTTGTGACAATGTCTATTGTAGAAATACCTTTTCAATAGACATTAGAGTTTCACATGTTCCCCCTAGTGTCTGTGTGGGTTTCCTCCAGGTTCTCTGGTTTCCTTCCACCTCACACAAATATGCTTGAATGTGGATTGGTGACTCTAAATTGCCACTAAGTCTGCATGGTTCCCTGCAATAGACTGCCATGGTATCCAGGGTGCATTCCTGCCTTGCGCCCAGTGTTCCCGGGATGGAGTGCGGATCCACCATCACACTCATATGTGGTTCTTCCCCAAACTGTGCTTGGGGAACCACAAAGTTGGAAGCACCCAGCTTCTATTTCATACATGTGGTGGTGCTGTATTTGGTCCCACCAAAGTTTAAAAAAAAAAAATCCACTCAAGCCATTTGTTAACAGAAAATACGATGATGTGGATGGCAATTTTTTAAATAAAATGTATTTATTTATTTCCTTAATTTAACTTCATTTATACCAATCCTGTTTCCAATACTCTGAAGTAAGATGTAGGGTGAGAGTCCTGCCAACAGTCTTCAGTCTAGCATTTCAGCACAGCCCTGGCTGTTTCCAACTTCTGAACAAATTATATTAAGTCCTTTGACTGAACCACATCAGGACTGCCCTTCCTCTCTGTAAGCAGCAAGATTTTCCCAGAGCGTGTAAAGCTCTGCATATACTCTGTTCATTCACCTCACGAGCACAATCTAGTCTTTCAGCTCTGAGCTCCATCCACCTCTTACAGGTGACGTCATGCACGTCATAAGGCCAGACACTGCATCATTCACAACTAAACACAGTCCATAGAATAAAACCACCACAAGCTTTAATCGTTTGCAGGACTGGCAATTAGAAGGATAAGGAGAAGTGGAACTGCCAAGGTTGGGTAAAAAAAAAAAAAGCTGTCAGTTTTAGGTGAATGATGGTCTGAAATTGATGAATACATCTCATTGCTCAGTAATCCGAGAAGATATTTAATGTGTGATTACACCGGAATGTGGGAATATGAATTATGGATTATGAACTATCCCGGTTAATAAATATTTCCAGATCCAAAGATTTTTTAAAGAAAAAGCACACAACCTCTTTGAAAGCTGTCTTATAATTAACTGCCAAATACTAACAGTGGTCCTCTTTATACCTGTTTTTATACCACAGAGCTGTTAACTTAATTTTCTATGACAGCAGCATTGACAGTAGTGCAGCTGCAAAGCACAGGTTTATATTAATGCGCTCGTTCTAATACTTTCTATAGTAGTTTCTATAGTAACGGCTCATAAAGGAACGTCTGTTGCTGACAAATCTAATAATAACAGATTAAAAACATGCACTTCTTTAACAAAGGAAAATGTATAATCCTTGAAGCTTTCTGTGAGGAGACGTTTATTTAACATTTATAGAAGGAGTCTCCAGTGTCAGCTCTTTGTAAAAGTCACAGGTAAAGCTGTAACTTTAAGTTTTTGTACTTTACAGTTTCTCTGTAACTTAAAGAGAAAGTGAGGGAACAACTGTTCTTAGCTGCTTTAACGTAAGTGATAACAGGAACTCACATGTTTGACTTGTTTCCACAACATTAAATGTAACTATAAATAGATAAAATGTACATGTCATTCTTTAATGAAAAAAGAACAAATTGTTGACATATTGCTGTGATATACAGGAAGTGGAATAAAACAGTTCAGGACATGCTGTTAATTATAAATAATCCAATAATGTTGGGTCACGTCACATTACCATGTCATTCATTATTTTCCTATAACATCACACCCCCATTGTGTTTTCTTCCTTACTTAACCCCTTGAACTCCAGGAAACTGTTAGTGGGTCCAGATTACATTCCTACGGTACACACTTTTCCTATTAATTTCTCTGTAGTTACTAAGCAATATGCTTTAAGATGAATAACATATTTATAAGCCTGGAGTTCATTATTAGGAGTTCTAATTATGATTGTTATCTTGGCAAATTGCTACATCACAGCACTGTGTCTGTTTCCGCAGGAATGTCCCAGTACACAGGAGCTGCAGAATTCCCTACGCCAAGCACAAAAGCTGCTGGCATCACATGAGGCCTCGTACCTGCAGAGTCTCCGCAGCCTGAAGAGGAAAATCAGTCAGCTGCAGAACAGCACGGCCCGTGTGGCTGCCAAAGCCAGCGATGGTAGTAGCGTCTGATGATTAACATCGGTTTTTGGACAGAAAAAAAAAACTAGTGGATATAATAATGCATCAACTCATTCTCTGTTTCTACACAGCTTCCTGTCCAAAACTGGAGGCACCCCTCAATGGACGAAAATTAGGGAAAGTTCTACTGCCGGGTCATGAGGTTCACTTCCTGTGTGACTCAGGCTACGAGCTGGTGGGCTCTGAGACTCGGCAGTGTAAGGAGTCGCTCACCTGGAGCGGCCAACAGCCTGTCTGCAAGGGTCAGTAATACACATGAGGAAATAAATATATTGGCAACATTTCACCCAAAGGAAGTGGTTATAAGCCTACATGACCCTCCATAAGCTCTTTATGTCAGCTGTTGGACTGCTTTTTTTTATTTAATTTGATATCAGACCTGAGTGAAGTGACAGAGTTCTGTTCGCATGAGGTTATGACACTCAACTGTGTTCATAGGGCTACATAACATCAACTTAAGCTCTATATGCAACGGACATAAACCTACCTAAACATTTATAAAGGCTTTTCTGTGTCAGCTGTTGGACTGCTTTTTTTATTTAATTTGATGTCAAGTTTACAGACCTGAGTGAAGTGACAGAGTTCTGTTCGCATAAGGTTATGACACTCAACTGTGTTCATAGGGCTACATAACATCAAAAGCCCTATATGCAACTGATGTAAACCTACCTAAACATTTATAAAGGCTTTTCTGTGTCAGCTGTTGGACTGATTTTGTCAGTTGTGTGGTATGACAATTTACTGTGTTCACAGGGCTACATGACATCCACATATGCCCTAAATGACATAAGTCTACATAAGCATTTACAAAGGCTTACCTGTGTTGTTGGGCTGCTTTTGTCAATTTTACATTAAGTCGACATAACACCTGTGTGACGTGACAGATTTATGTATAAGTTATGTCACTTTACTGTGTTTACAGGGCTGTGTGACAGCCAAATAAGCCCTATAACATCTGACATAAGTCTACATTAGTGTTTATAAAGGCTTGTTTAAACGTATGTCAGCTGTTGGGATGCTTTGTCAATTTGACATCAAGTTGACATAGCACCTGTTCCTATGGCTACACAACACCTACATAAGCCCTTTATGACAGCTGACATAAAGTTCATAAACATCTAAAACTTATCTGTTGGAATGAGCCTTTATAACTGTTGATGTAGGTCTATGTCATTGTCATAAAGATCTTATGTAGCTGTATGAACACAGCCCTGAAGTTTACTTTTTATAAAAAAAAAAAAAAAAAAAACCCAGCTTTTGCAGAGGGGAAATGTTACAAAGGCCCATATTTATTGTGCAGCATGGTAAATTTTTTGGACTAGATCCTGTGTCACGGTTGCTTTCTCTCTCCTTATACTTGTCTAGCCTCATTACTCATCTTTTTTCAACTCCACCCACCACCCTCACTTCCCTCATCGCTGCTTTTATTTTTTCCTGTCTCTATAATGCTCTTTTACACATCGCTTACGTTATCACCCACATTGTTCCCCAGGAAAAGAAGTTTTCGATTTCACATGCTCCTCAGCATGATTGAGTTTCATTTGGCTTCTGTAAATTTTTTGGCCCAGTGCATCGTTTTACACACCATTTAATTCCAGACAGCAGTCCAACATGTCGATTAGGCTCAACGAACGCTCCGTCGGCACAAGAGAAAGCTGGCTGTGAAAGCACAGAGTACAGGACATACTTTACTTAATCTCTGCATCAGTATCATAGTATAAAGTTACATGAAGCTGTTCATCTGTCAGAGCTCTACATACCTTAATGCATCTGCTTAGTGTTATGGATAGATTAATGACTGAATTCCTGTCTTTCCTAAGAAATAAACGAGTGTGCCTCTTCACCCTGTGCCAATGGGGGTTCATGCACAGATGAAGTGAATGGATTCACATGCACATGTGCCAGAGGATGGGCTGGACTTATGTGCCAATCTCCAACGCCAACATGTGAGGCTACTGAGATTATTTTATTTAAAAAAAGCCATACTTAATTCAGTTTTATTTCACTTACTATGTCTTGACAATACTAATGTAGATAAATAAATGCAAAAAAAAACAAAACACGAGTGCGACAAAAAAGAAGACAAAGAATTTATTTATAAATCATTCTCAGGAGCATTTACACAAGAAACATAGTATTCATGGAAATCCAGTTAGTCCAGAAAACTTAACTACGAGAGTTTGTGTACATTTACATATAAAGAGACTCGCTAACGTGAGTCACTGCAATTTTATATACAGATTATGCTGTCAAGTTTAAATTTCTTATTTGTTTCAATAACATGCACCAATATAATGAAAATTTTGTGCAACTCAATCGCTTCATATTAATGACTTGAAAGAAAGTGATCAATAGATTAAGACAAATAAGACTAGCCATTCAATTAGATCGAAAGAAATGCTACCCTTTAAAAGGAGGAAGAGTTAGTGTGTGTCTATGGTAGCGGACACACCGCGGTGGCTGAGCTGCGTTACTGGAATATTTAGCGCACGCCACGCTTAAGAGGCACCATTTAGTTTAGGAATTTTGTGCCATGTGCCGTGAACTTGCTTTGTAATTTATAGATGATTGGCATTTATCAACATATGCAAATGAGTATGGACAAAATCAGTTTTGCCAAAACTGGCAGGAATGTTTAGTTCGTTTTATTCATCTTACAAAATTATTCACACACAATTTTACTAAATGATTGATAAATGAGGCTTGTGGGGAATAAGGCTGTCAGTGGACAGAAAACACAGTTTCAGTGTGGCCAGATGGTCAAAACAGAAAAAACAAGCCCCTAGTTTTTAAAAAATAGCTAAATCTACACTGTCCTCAAGCCTTGACTCGACCAAACAACCTTCAAGACACAGGAAATGCATGCATCAAAACGTTTGTCTGTCCCTGCACCCAGGTGGGAGAATGAACATCCCCTGGCTCTCCAAACTGCTGAGTCTTTCATTATCCTCTAACACAAATTAAAGCACTTAACAAAAAGAAACTTGTGCATTACTTATAGGTTCCTATATTTACTTCTTAAACAGCACTGATGTCTGTTTCTGGCAGTGTCTTAAATTGTTGGCATCTTTAGACACGGTGTGATCTGCACAAGCATAAAGGCATGTTTGTTTTCCAAGTAGACAACCAGGCACTTCTGTAAGTTGCTGTGGATAAAAGCGTCTGCCAAATGCTGTAAATGTAAATAAAGCAAACAAAATTCTGCACTACACAAGTGGAAAGCACACATTTAGAGTAATGATGTTTTAAATGCATCTTGAAAACCGCACACTACTGAGGCTGCTTTTAGGTCTCATAATCTTATATCCTCCTCCAAGCCAAAGTGCATGAAGAAGCCATAAAACTATAAATATAAATATATGTTTAAAAAAATATGAACAGTCCAGTTTATCTGTTTTGACTAAGCCATGATGCAATATACACAATGACCCATTGTGTTGCATGCAAAGCTTGTCAAGAGATGTGCATTTTCTGCAATTTGTAATAGTCATCTTATTGCTAAGACTGCTTGCTTATCTTGATTGGTATTAAATAGAATTAAAGGTGCAGTCTGTAATTTTGAAAAGTGTTTCTAGACCTGTACTAATCATAGAATTTCAAAGATACTTTATAAAATCTGTGATTCACAATATAGCCGTGTAACAGATCTGGCTTTCTTCTTCAATTTAGGCTCCTGTTTGATATCTTTCCGGCCCAGAAATGAGCTTTGCTGTTCTACTGTTCAACTATTGCAAGCACCTTAAAACATATACTATATGCAGCTGATAATTGTTTTCCAACATGTCATTCTCTTCCTCCAGTTTTTGCCACCACAACCAACATCTCGACCGCCACCTCTGGAGCTGCAGCTGCCACCTCGTTTCCTTTAACAACTCTGCTTCCATTTGTGCAGCCATCCAAGTGCAGCCAGGTCCAGGGCACCACACACTGCACCTGTGAGGCAGGATATACCATTTCAGGCCGAGACACCAGCACCTGCACAGGTGAGCACTGGTCACACCAGATAAAAATCAGGATATTACTGAGATATGTAGAGTATTTAACAAAACTACACACAAATTCTATACCTCTTCCAAAATATTCCTGACCAAGGCTTTCGACTTGATCATATACCCATTTTATGGGATAAAAAATCTCATCATATGGGGAACAAACACTTGTATGAACCTGCATCTCAAGGGGGGGTTGGCTCTTCCAAATTACCTATTCTATAGACCCCTATGCGATACACATCACTGTGACATCAGCCATGCTGCCTAGTTGCAAAAACAAAGTGAGAATCTATAATGATGTTGGGGGTCAGAATCAGAAAAATGTTCATAAACACATTTGTTTTTATCGCAAATGATTAAATCAGGCACCTTTCCAAGCCAACAAAAGACGGTTGTATTTACAGGCAATAAGAAGGGTTTGAACTGTCCATTTCATCTACTACCCTATCAGTGAAGTTGGCTTGCTAACTAAGAATTTAACATTCTTAGCTTGCTAGTTAGCTAAAATGTCTAATTTACAGTATATTGCTTTAAACAACCTACATAGCTCACCTAAAGTCTACATCAAGAAACTAGCTAGCTGATGCTAGATAGCTAGGTCATATTCCTACTGAGGAGTTGCCTATAATGAACAAGTTTTGCTAGCTAACTTCGTTACATCTTTATGATGTCCTTGATTTTGTAATCGTAAAGTATTATGTCTTGAACGTCCCCACCAACAACAAGGTTGTAAGCATCAAGAGACTTATACACCTTCAATTTCTCTCTAGAATAAATGTTCAGAGTTGTAATGCTATATGTATATATGTCCAGTCATTGCAGGCTAGACCACCACTTAGCCACTGACTGGACGCCACGCCATATGAATCTTCTAGACTTACACCATTTGAAAGTGTTAGTTTAGCCAAATAGTTCTCCTTGTCTGTTAGTGCTAATCAATAATAATAAGTGGATAACATTTTAGCTCATTTTAATCTGATTCCTAAATGAAATTCTTGATAAGTTCTTCAGTCAGATTATAACCATCAGGTTGCCATAGACAGCACAGGTCTTTTTACAACCAAGTTGTACACGAATCTCTTTGTTTACGAACATATGCGCTGTGTCACTATGTAGATCATGGACCCACCCATCCCACATGGATTAAATTAGAAAGGGAACAATGGGAACAATCAATTTATAAGCACAGCCTCTTCAAACACAAGATGATCAGGATTTGAATTCAAATCAAGGCCCAGATCAAAATCAAATCCATGGCATTCCTCACGTCCATCTCCAGAAACCCCTGATTCATACCTAGTACGGTAGACAGCAAATCTGGGATTATGTGTGGAGACATGTTCCCAATTTAGAGAATGCCAGCCCTCCTAAACTGGATGACTGTCTTAGGTCAGGTCAGAGCGGGATACACAATAGCTTCCATTTATAGTTCATTACAAGCCACATACATGCCATCTACGGATGGTATTACGGCATTGTGGGAAGAGGATTTATGCAAAGAGAATCCCAAAACGATGTGGGAAGCTTGTATGAACATCAATACTTAATGCTAGGTATAAAATAGTATTAAGATAAGATACATATGTTTTTTTGGGTTTTTTTTTTTCCAAAATTCCTCCAATATGTGATCATCGCAACATATCATTCATAACCTCTCACTCATAGCTTTGCTTTCTGCCATAAGCTGCAGGATTGCTGGTTGGACATCTTTGAAGTACTCTCAAATGTGCTACATGTAAGCTTAACAGAACCGCTCCTAATTTTATGAGATGTTTCAGAGAGATTCTTACATTTACATGTCCTATGCTGTCCTTGTGGGGGAAAAAAATACTTTTATTCTACAGAAGAAGCAGGAAATTCCTTCTGTCATGTCATGATCAGATTTTTTTTTTTACAAAATAAGGTCAGCCAGGTTAGCAAAAAAATAGCAGCCTTTACTTGTTTACCTTGGTGCATTAGAGGAGGAAATATATCATGCAGGCACTCTAAGGTTTCCCCAAATGGGTCAAGCTGTAGCAGGATGGGGTGGTGGAGTGGTTGGGGGATGTTTGTTTTTTGCTTGTAAAATTCACAGGAGGGTTTGATATTTCTGCAGAACTTTATTCTGTACATATTGGCTCCTTAATAAAATATATTTTAAAACAACTACATGCTGTTTCCATGAGACTGTTACAACTGTCCTCAGGGCTCATATTGGTTCTGTTATGCAATCATAGAGCAGCAAAAACAACCAGCATTCTCTCAAACCAGCTCAAAAATACAGCTAGAAATACAGGTTAGATATATACTAAATAAATGCCAACCTTCTTTATTTATTCTAATTCATTGTGAGATCAGACTAACACACAGAGTCAGTCATCAAGGACTCAGTAATTGGGAGTTAAACCTGAACTGGTAGTTAAACCTGGTCTTAAGTTCTAGAAATTTTGATTCGGACTCTAAAGCTAGGGACTTTAGACTTGAGTAGGGCTTTAAAGCTAAGGACTCAAATTGGACTCAAAAGCTAGGAACTCTACTCAGGTCCTCTATTGCTCAGGGTCTACAGCTAGGGACTGTAGACTGATCACTGGTTGGGAAGAAAGTCAGGACTTGATCTGGAATCTACAATTTGGGACTCTGGAGTCGATTCAGACTCTAAAGCTAGGGACTATAGACTCAGTTCAGAATCTACGACTAGGACTTTAACTTGGAATGTACAGTATGGGATTCTGGACTCTATTCAGAATTTATAGTTAGAGACTATAGACCCAAATTGGGATCTATGGTTTGTGACTTAAATTGATTCAGACTCCAAAGCTAGGTACTCTGGACATGACTGAGAATCTATGGCTTGGGGCTCAAAATCTTGAGCAAAGGGCTCTGAAATCAATGCAGATTCTGCAACTTGAGGCTCTGGACTAGCCTCAGACTTCACTTTAGAGCTTCACTTCCAACTCTAAACCTAAGGACTCATAACTCAAATTGGAGTCTATGGTTTGTCACTCAACTTGATTCAGACTCTAGAGCTAGAGACTTGACTTGGACTGTGTTGGTCTAGACTTAGGGTCTCAACTCAGATTCTGTTACTTGGGACTCTGGACTCAACTGAGTGCTAAACTCAGACTCTACAGTTGATTTGAACTCTAAAGCTAGGAACTCTGGTCTCAACTCAGATTATATGACTAGGGACTCTGGACTTGATTCAGACTTTAAAGCTAGTGACTCTGGACTTGATTTGAACTTTAAAACTATGAACTCTGGACATGACTGAGAATCTACAGCTTGGGGTTTGAAATCTAAAACTAGAGGCTCTGGATTCAACTCGGGCTCTGCTGCTTGGGACTAATTTGGAGTCGAATCAGACTCTAAGGCTAGTGCCTTTAGCCTCTAGGAATTTGATTTGGAATTTACAGCTTAGGATTCTAGAGCTAGGGAATATAGGAATATCAACTTGGAATCTATGGTTTGTGGCTCAACCTGATTCAGACTCTAGAGCTAGGGATTTGACTTGGACTCTGCTCCTTCAGACTTAGGGACTCGACTCAGATTCTGCTGCTTGGGACTCTGGACTAAACACTACAGTTGATTTGGACTCTAAAAATTATTTAGAGTCAGACTCTAGAGTCTATGGTTTGTGACTCAACTTGATTCAGACTCTAGTTCTAGAGACTGTAGACTCAACTCAGATTAATAATGGATAACTTTTGATTTGACAAACCTACTTGAGTTCTGGTCTTTATGAATATGAAATACTCTTATTCAGAATAAAAGTAAAGGACTCAAAGTGTAATTTGGTGCAACAGTCCTTTTGTCTCAGTAAATGTGGCGATAAAATGACAGGTCAGAATACTGTGAACCTGTGTGCCTGTTTCTGGTATTTTCTTAGACATTGATGAGTGTGAAGTGTTCCATAATGGGCCGGCAGGTCGTTTGTGTGTGCATGCTTGTATTAATACCCCGGGTGGCTATCGCTGTTCATGCCCAGCTGGCTACGATGTGAGCCGAGACGGCCGAGGCTGCAGAGGTGAGTCACCACAAGTGTGCCACCATTTGCATTCTTTTTGTTAAGCAGAAAGTAATGAGGCAAAATCTAGATGTTTCCTATGCATACACATACTTTCTTCTGATACTGCATACAGATATCGATGAGTGCGCCACAAGGCAGAACAACTGCACCCGTGATCGGCTGTGTATTAACACATATGGAGGTTTTCAGTGCGTAAAAGTGGAATGTCCACGCATCCGAAATGTTACCTATGTCAAAACCTCACCCACGTAAGTATATCAATGGCATATGATAATCTATGTCATTCTTTATTAAAATGCTCACAAATGCCATCTACTTCAAATATTAAGACTAATGTGTATCATTAGATGTACAGTATATATAACACAGCATAAATAATTCTCAGGTGTTGGCTGTAACTCAAATCCCCAGTTTATATTAATGGCCTTGTTCTTGTACATTATCATTTCTATGGTAACAGCTAATTCACAGGGATTCACAGGGATGCTCCACATAAACACTCGTTCCTTTAAGTTTTCCACCACAGGAAAGTCTTCAGGACATAGGAGTTAATGCTTTATGTTTTCTTAGTAACATGACAAGCTGTGTTTTTGTCTTATTAACTTCAAGAGAGAAAAAAGATAGGCGTTAGTGATGCATAAGTGATAACAGAAACCTACAGACATTCCACAGCAATAAATTTAACTATTACTATGGACAAAAAGTATATAACTGTTTAATAAATATAAAAAATTTGAGGCATTGTCAAGTTGCTGTGGAATAAGTGGAATAAAGCACTTCGGGACATGCTGTTATAGGAAAATAATCGGGGTTTAACGCTAACTCCACTTCATCACACCAACATACTGGATTATTTTCCTAAGACAGCACATGCAGGATTGTTTTGTTCTTTACTTATTGGAAACATTAGATGTTTTTATTCCTGAATATTTTCTCCCAAAGAACCCATAATAGTTCCATTGTGTTTTAAACTTTTCAAAAAAAAAAAAAAAAAGCTGTATTATATTAACAGTGTTTTTCCTAGTTTTGTCTAGTTTTACTAAAATTGCAGTGAATTCCAAGTTGAGATTATTTATCTGTTTTACATTTTAATCTTTAGATTAGGAAAGAACAAATTTCTATAAATAATAATATCATTCAAATATCATATTTCATATACTGTATACATATATATATATATATATACATACATGTATACATATCATATATACATAATAACATAATCATTCAAATAATTCAATGACCAGTCAATTAAATTTGGACCCTAATATACGCAGATGCTACGAAGTAGCTAATTTTCTTATTCTGCCTGTTTTCCATGAACCAGGCGCTGTGAAAGGAACCCCTGCCCTGTGGACAATAAAGCGTGTTCTCAGGCTCCCAACTCCGTCTCCTACCACCACATGTCAGTGGTGTCAAATCTCTCGGCTCCGCGGGTCATGTTCCGGGTTTCGACAGTACGGATGATTGGAGATACTTTGCGTTTCGCCGTGTTAGGGAGCCGTGGGCGACGTCATTTCAGCATCCAGCGTTCAGACCGGCAGACCGGCGAGCTGCTGCTGCTCACCCCCCTGCAGGGCCCTGACACCCTCGAGGTGGAGGTGGAGATGAGTGAGCTGGAGAAGAGGGCTCTGATCGGGCGCTACATCACCAAAATCACCATCTTCATCTCACAATATGAGTTCTAGATCCAGAGTTCAAAAGGAACACTTAATATTGTTGTCTGTAATAATAATAATAATAATAATAATAATAATAATAATCAGAACAGATCTACTCTATGATGAATCCAGTTGACAGAGATCCAATGTTTGACAATATCGCAATTCTTTTTTTCAAATGTATTTTTTGAAGTTGATTATTCATGATATCATTGATTTTCACATAAACACTTTCTAGAAACACTTTTAGAAATTACAAACTGCACCTTTAAGTCCAAAATATTTCTTACAAATTTAGTCATTATCAGGTGTTAATGATAATTAACTCCGTGAGTTGAGTGTGTATATGTTGCCATTTGAATGAAATATAAATGCTACGATAATTTTGAAAAAGAAATCCTATAATATATAGGTAACAGCTAATGATAGCCAATATCCTGTAGTGTGTGAAATGGATAGTCAGTTCCATGCTAGTTTTCTGAGAACAGTTCTTGTGTGTGGATTCAGTCATTTAGACTTTATTTTATGCCAAGTGTCTAGTTGTACAATCTTGTTAATCAAAAAAGAAAGTGAAACATTTATTATTTATTTATCTCTTCTTTTTTTTTTTTTTCAAACTTATTGTTAATCGTGGTTGTAGCAGTTCTCTTTCCCAGTGTGTCACTGCCTCCATACGTGTGTGTAAAAGCAAATTTATTGAATTACTCCAGATTTGTCTGTAATAATATCCAACATTTGATTACTGCAAGTGGGATTTAAAGCTATGGCTGACAGCTGGATCACCTCTGCACTCGAACAGAGCAAGTGACAAACATACAGTATGTATACATTTTTCTGCCATAATATTGTGTGTAAGAGTTTCTGACGTGATTGAACTAAACGATTTACAAGGCTTGTGATAGTAAAGACTGTATATGTCATGACTGTAGCAACATACTGGACATGTGATTGCTTATCTCTCAGTAGTATGAGTCAGTTTATAGCTTTTCATGGTTAAGAGATCCCACAGATGTTACAACGTGCACAAGATGTCAGGGAAATTTAGATTTTGACTAGAGTGAAAGTTTTTAATACGTCTTTTAGACAACTGGAAAGATGACCACTGTGGTCATGTACAAGATGAGAACATTTAAAACTAAACTTCACTAAACTAAAACAGGACCAATTACAGTGTCTTTTTAAGGGCCAATTAAAGTCAGGGATGTCTCTGGTCAGTCAGTGGTCACTGGAGTTTATTCACAGGCATTCTTTTTTTTTTTTCTTGGCACAGACATAAAAAATAGTCACCCCCAGTGTCAGTTATCTCAGTTATGACGAGATTACTGTATGTAGGTGTCACGTACTCTTATAAACACTGGCTTGAGGTAAAGTGTTACGAAATGGTTGGATACTTATACCATTCTTTACTACCTAAATTATGAATGGACTAAAATTGCATCCTGGTTTCTAAAAACCGTAGGCGGGAATTCTGAGAAGCAAAAAGGAGTATGACTGTGTTAGAACCAGGGGCAGAACTTCCTGGTAAGACATTAGACCTGGCACACAAAGCTCTGCTTTACTTCAGTCAAAGAGGTGCTGTGTTCTTGCAGTTTGCCATTTTTCATGTGTTTATGCAACGGCGCTAGTAAAAACAGTGTAGCTCTGAGGGATATTTAGATGCACAGTGAGATGTGATAAATCTGAGCGTGTGTGGTGTCCGTGTGTGTCACTGTAAATCCTGACGTGTCTGTGTGAATGCATTTGTGTGTTTACATGACCAAGGGGTTTTAGTTTTGACCCAAACTATTAGTCTGTGTGTGAAGGTAAAATGTTTCACTGACGTTTCACATAACACCTCATGAACCTGAAGTGTTCACCTTCTGACACACACCAGCCGAGCTGTAATCGTGCAAATGCAGGATGTATAATAAGCAAATCAGGGTAGACAAGTTCACCCACCGGGCAAGTAAAACCTACAATGTGCTGCCCAGTCTCATGTTTTGGTCCAGAAACATAACACTAAAAAGTGGTAACTAATGTAATGTAATTTTGTGTCACGAGCTAGCTAGCTAGTAAAGTGCGTTAATACAGACAAACAGAAATTAATGTGTTGTGATTATTATCCTTTTCTAAGTAAGTTTGTGATGCAGTACATCATGATTGTGTCACTGACAAGAAAATCAGCATCTTTGCCAAAGTTTCACCTATGAGATGTGGTGTTCTGTCTTCGCATCACACATAAAGATATTATTCGGGAAACTGTGTGTGTTTGTGTGTGTGTGTGTGTTTTGCATGCCACTGGATCGCTACAGCTCAGTGAAAAGGACAGCACATGGAAGGATGCAGTGTATGAATGTCTGAATGCGTCTTGCTGACATTGAAAAGGCTGAATAGAGAGAGATACACACCGTCCCTCTCTCATCATTTTCGTGTTTCTGTGCAGGGCCTCCTATTTTTCAGCTGTCAGAGTCGTCACTCCGTGCTGAAAGACTCTTTCCCCCTTCATTCTCTCCAACTGCCTCACTGTCTGAGTGCATCTCAGAATGCACACTGTCATAGATAGATAGATAGATAGATAGATAGATAGATAGATAGATAGATAGATAGATGTACTTTATTGATTCCCAAGGGAAAATCTGCAGAAGACATTAATGCACTAGACAACATTTTAACATTTATCACATTAACAAATAACACACAGTCCAAATGACACTGACGATAAGGTGCAAAAAATACAACATAATAAGGTGCAAAAGAGAAACAGACAGAGAGAGACAGCAAGAGAGAATGAAGAGAGAGACATAGAGACAGAGCAAGAGAGAAGAGAGGTAGAGACAGACAGAGAGACAGAGAGACAGAGAAAAAGGGTGAGACAGAGAAAGAGGGATAGAGAGACAGAGAGAGGAGAGAAAGATGGAGAGAGATTTAGAGAGAGATGAAGGAGAGACAGAGGGAGAGAGAACGAGACAGAGGGAATAAGATAAATACAGCGAGAGAAGAGAGAGACAAAGAGAGAGAGAGAAGCGAGAGACAGAGACAAAAGAGACTGAGAAGAGACAGAGGGTGTGATAGAGAGAGACATTGACACAGAGGGAGGAAAAGAGAGAGAAAATGAGGGACAGAGAAAGAGATATAGAAAGACAGAGAGGGAACACTGGGTGAGATATCCTTGTTATCATTTTGGGAAATCTATCTATGACCTTAGTCTTAACCTCCTGGCAGCTGCAACCTGCTACTCCTGATTTTCAAACAAACATGAAAAATTATTTCACATGTTTTACTTGGCTAAATGATATTGCTTGAGACAACTTGAGACATCGATGGTGATAATAACTAGTGATCAAAAATTCAGTGCAAAAATGAAGAACCAAAATTCGGTGAGTGATTGATATGATTTATATTTACGCGTATAGGACAGCTGGTGTAAATGTGACTCTTTTTTTTTCTCTCTGAGCTCTGTCTTTAATCGTTTGTCCCTCTCTTATAGCCTGGCTGACCCTCTCTAAACCTGTGTCTCTGCTCTGATGAGAGAGACAGAGGGAGAAGAAAGAGTCTCTGCAGAGCACCTGCCCTGTCCCACTAACCTGTTACTGATAGTAATCCAACACCTCCATTCCCACAGCATGATGGGAAACCCGGCACAGAGCAGCTTCCTCCCTCCGCACGCCTCTGACCTCCAAAGCCACCCGCGACGTGATCCAATCAGAGCCGGATCAGATTTAAGGGGAGACTCACCATGCTGCTACTCTGCCAGAAATCTACACCATGACAGGAAAAAAAAAAAAAAAAACATACAGCAGCGCATGTGAAGATGTGAAAACACTAAAGCATTTACAGAAGTGCTGAGGCAACACGAACATGGCAGAGAGAGATAAAGTACAAGTAGGAAAAATACTCTTTATTCACATTTGGACTTTGCTTTCGACCTTGGTATTATCTACAATGCAAAAGTTTGCACACCATAGAACAAAATGAGCAACACAAGTAAGGAATAAAATACTTATGGGTGTGCTGTTATAGGAAAATAATCAACAAAGGAGTAGTGTGATACAGCCTGACTGGTACCACACCAAACTTGATTATTTTCCTATAACAGCACATCCTGGCTTGTTTTATTCCTTTTATACCACATCTGTTTGCTAATAATTACAATTTTTATGCAGTCATTTTTTTTATCCATTTAGTGTACAGTTACATTTAATGTTGTAGAACATCCACAAAACAAGTTAGTTCCTGTTCTCACTTACATGACAGCAACTATAAACAGTCTTCCCTCACCTGCCTCGCTTTTTTCTCTCTCTTGAACTTAATAAAACAAAACAACACAGCTTGTCATCTTGACAACGTTGACCTCGGTGTCTTGAAGACTTTCCTGTGGTGGAAAAACTTATGTGAAGATAGAACTTATGTGATAGAAACCATGGTAGCTCTTTGATTTGAATTACAATCCAAGCTGCTGTTATAGAAAAAAAGAATTGCATTTAGATAAGTAAGGAATAAAACACTTGGGGGAGTGATGTTATAGGAAAATAATCAATGATTGGGTGATGTGATGAAGCAGAGTTAGTTACCATGCCAAAAGTTAGTTAATTTCCAATAACAGCATGTTCTGAAGTGTTTTATTCCTCTTTTTTTTTTACCACAGCAATCTGCCAACGACTGTTTAAAAAATGTATTTATTAAAGAACAAAATGTCATATCTTTTTTTGTCTGTTTACTGTTAGGTTTAATTTTGTGAAATGTCCAGAAAATACAGAGAAACCAGAAATTCACCTTGTCCTAAAGAGTTTAGAGGAGAAATTAAAGGTACAGTCTATTTACTATAGTCTTGGAATGAGATGTTGTTACTGGGTAAAAAAAAAAAAAAAAAAAAAAAAAAAAAAGAAACCAATGCAGTGAGTTCATAATGGATTGTAATGGTTGGTAATAGTATTTCATGTTTTCCAAATGGGTCGATAATCACAATATAAAGGGTCCCATTATGGTAATAAGCTGTAGTTGTGGTTTGATGTGATTCAGTGGTCCAGTCCTAATGGACCTGCGATAAGAAAGGACTGATAGAAAGCATTCATGGTTAAGCTGGAGCAGGCAGGTATTCTATTAAGACACAATACAATTCATTTGGACGTGAAACTAAATCAAGAATAAATGTCCTCTTGGAAACAATTAAAACCATTTGATCCTAATGGGAAAATGTTTAATAGAAACCATTAAGCTAAAGTCTCATCAGGAAGCAAAATGATATTTAATTTTTTCATTTGTTTCAGCAGGGACATTAATCGTGCGGTTTGCATTAATAAAACTGATCTCCGAATCTATTAACACCAATCAGGAGTGAAATGATTCACTGAATCAATTAAAATCTTGTCACTGAAGAATAATTCAAAGGTAAACCTGCAGTGTCTGCAGAATGAGGCTTATTACACTCAAATCCTGCTACACACACTGATAATATTACACAGTTCACCATTTTCATGAGTCCTTAAAGAGCTAATAACAGAATTTCTCCTTATTACGTAGCATCACATGGCGTGTAACACCTTAACACGTGTACAATGAGAGGTTTAGAGGTTGAATGATGTTCAGAGGAGTAACACTGCCCACCAGAGGAAGAGCCAAAACAACACACTTAAAATGTAATACAAATAATAATAATAAGCTACAATATCTAGCATGAATTACAGAGCAATTAGAGTGTTTAACATATCCTTTAACCGGTCCTTTAAATTACACCCACACTGATCTCTAAATAATTACACTTAAAAGCTAAACTGAACACAAATGATTATTGTGATTATTGTAATTATTGTCAACAAATGACAAATTATGCTCCAGTGCTTTTCTGCAATATGGTGAATATTGTACGAACTTTTATAACACTAACTGATTCTATGTAGCTCACTGTATTTTTATTATTTGTTCATTTTTGAAGATTTTAAGTAAGGAATAAACCATGACACAAAGCACAGTTACTGTTAACACATTGAAGTTTATTATTTTCCTATAACAGCATGTCCTGAAGTGTTTTATTCCCCTTATACCACAAAAATTCGCAGAAAGATTAAAATTTTTATTTACTAAAGAACAACACGTTGTACTTTCATTTCTTTAAATTATGTTCAAAGTTGTGGAACGTCTGCGAAACAAGTTAGTTCCTGTTACCACTTATGTTATAGCAGCTGTAAAGTTTTTTTTCTAACACTCACTTTTTCCTTAGTAAGACGGAAACTTGTTACAGAGAAACCGCAAAGTGTAAACTCCTCTGTCCTGAAGACTTTCCAGTGGTGGAAAACGTAAAAAAGTTATAGCTTTACCTCTGACTGTTACAGTGCTGACACTAGAGACTCCTTCCAAAAAAGTTTTCTTTACAAAAACCTTCACCACATCATCGATTGCACATTTTTCTTTGTTAGGATGTTTAGGTTATGTGAAGCGTCCACCATACAAGTCCCTGTGAATGAGCTGTTACTATAGAAATGATAACATATTAGAATGGGCGCATTAATAGAAACCTGTGATTTGCTGTTATAGAAAATTAATCAACACATTCTGATCAATCAGATTTGAAAGTCACTTTAGTATGAATATTGATTCATTCAAGTTGATTTAAGAGTTTTAAGTTTGAGATTTAAGTTTGCCAGGCTGTTAGCAAAATTTAATATTACGTATTTCAAAAAGACATCTTTAACCCTTTCGTGCATAGTGTCCACACTTACGGAAAGTCAATTTAAAGCTGTTTTTAGAAAAGGATAAATTGTAAATCACCTCCAAATTATTTGAGTGAAATTTATCAGTTTAATTTCACAAAAATCATCCAGTTGTCCGTTTCTCTCTAGACTGTCATTCTCAATGCAGCATGTCACTGCAGATTCTCAGTGCAGAATCTCTGGTATATCTTTATAAACTTTCAACACCAAATCCAAAACTGAAGTGAAAAAAACGTGTCAAATATTCCAGGACTCCAGTGAACATCTTAGATTTTTTTTTTTTTAACAATGTTTTTTTTTCTTTTCTTTTTTTTTTCAGAAATCAGCTTCATCACGTTACAGTTATAAACTCTGCAAATTTCAAACATCAAGAATATTGTTCAAAAATTATATTTTTCATAAATTTGGTCCTTTAGACTTAACAATGCTGACAGTTTTTGTTTATGAACACATTGTAAGATTTCTTTTTTTTTTTTATTTTTTATTTCAAGTATAACATTTTATCCTTTTTTTCTCTCATGGTATTTCACACAGACAAGGACAATCCATTTACTTTTCAATACAAAGAAATATTCATAAAAATTCATATAACGTGCAATTTTAAGTGATTTAAAAAAGAATGTAGATATGATTTACAATCAATTATTCAATCAAGTCTTTTTAATCAAGTCTTCAAATATTGTAGCGATACCTGCACAAAAAAAAAAAAAAACTACCTGGAAATCACTTTTCATTACTTCATGTGACTGATTTATTTGTTTAACCAAATAGAACCTTTGTATAAACTCAATTTGTGCAAAGTAACTATAGATTCCCAATAATTTTCAGTTAGACAACTCCATTCTATTTATTTATTTATCTATTTATTTAGAATACAAGAAGATACAAGAAGATGCCTGTACAGTAGAGTATAAATACATGAAATATGGTGGACAGCCTTAATGAGTCTTTTACAGTTTAAAAAGACGAAAGGAACAGGAGTTTAATGATATGTACGTTAGAGCAGCCAAAAAACAAAAGGAGTACAGACGTAAACAGCGTGTCCAACACTCTCTGTGTGCTAATGACAACAAGTTATATTTCTTTACAGCTCAGTTTTCCAAACATTTGGAAATGTACAGTAGAATGATGAACAGGTCAGTCTGCGCTCAATAATGTATCACAAATCCCTTCTCAATTACACAACACACATCAAACAAAGCCAACACATACTGTACACCAAACACTCTCCTGGGTGTGTTTACTTAGAGCTGAGAGCAAAAGTTTGCACCCCCCCCCCCCCCCCCCCCCCCCCCCCCATGGAGTCTGGGTGGCGGAAAATGTGAAACCGTACCTCAGATTTTACAATTTATCTGCAAAAAAAAAAAATCACATTACAAAATGTTAAAATCAAGACAACAATCTAACCACGAGACAAAAGTCAACAGAAAAACAGAAGAGTTGGAAGAAGTTATAAAGGGCTGCAAGTTATTAGAGAATATTTATATTGTATTCAGAAAGGGAGACTGTCTTAAAATGCACTGTTGGACGATATTTGTTACTTGTTTAAGTGAAGAAAGATCTATGAAACCTAGCACCTATAAATTACATTCTTCATGAAGTCCTAAGGGGATACAAACTTTTGCACTCAACGGTGTCATGAAAGTTACCAAATTTGAAAGGTCATTTATCACTTTTCACCCACGTTTAAGTGGGAAACAGACAGACACTGAGATAAGAAACTTATAAATGTTTCAAAAAAATTTTACATTTACATTGCTGTCTGAAATTTTATTCTTTTAAGTGGAATATTGAAAATGATCAGAGATTCGTAATAATGATGAGGAAAAAAACGATGGAAAAAAATTTATTATAAATTCCTGACAGTGCAGTATTATCATCATTTATATACAAACCTACCACTTGTGTAGAAACGTATCACACACACACACACACACACACGAGAGAAAAACAGAGAGACGGTGATTAAGTGACTCTTCATTGTCATAATGAAATAGTTGTATCTGGAAGTGTATGTAATAAAGACTACAAAAAAAAATGTGCGATAAAAGCCAGACTTCAACGCACGTATATGACATTTAGCCAACTGAGATCTTCCTCAGTTCTTTACCTGAACATAATGACCTTCACTGTGCTGTGCAACAATAGTAAATACACCATTCAGTATTAAAAACACGTCAGACTTCACAACAGTGCTTCAGTCCCAATAAAGAGCGCTACGATGCATTATAATGCATTGTATAATGTACTGAAGTGCATCAATCAGGCTTCGGATTTAGGTATGAACAGCCATTTTGCACAAAATGCGCTCTATATACACTACTCTTCATTCCAAAAGGGTATTTTGTACACTATATATATAAAAAATACATTTCTGTATTTGACATATTTTCAAAATGGCTTGGAGATTGCGAAAACACGCCTGAACGTTACGATAAATGGCACCCTGTCTCTCGCTATGTGCAACACCACAAACGCCTCAGACACCAATTCTTAATGATTCGAATTCGATTGTCAGTGGGTATCAGGGTTACAAAGAAAAATATGACTTAACCATTTGAACCACGAACTGCTGTACCAAAGAACAAGAGCATTTCAGTCAGGCAGAAAGTAAAGACATTATCAGGTCACAGGACGGATTATTTAAAGGAGCAATCCAACATTTTTCATTCTAATCTCCATCGACTGCATCTGCAGCTCACGTGCGACAGCCATGGACAAGAATGGGGACATTTCCCTGTGCTGATAAAAGGACGGAATATCTTTTTTTAACCCTCTACTGTTTCTGTATTCCTTTTAAAGCATGGCAGACTCACGAAGACAACACAGTGTTCACAGAGAAGATTCTCAATCCAGTCCTCAGACTGTCAGCTGGTTCACCACCAAACACACCTGAGCAGGTAGTGACAGTTGTGCAATGTGGACTGATGTGCTTTGGAGATAGAAAGCTGGCGTTCCAGAGGACAGGACTGATAAACTCTGACAAACATTAATTCTACAGCACGTATGATGATGTGTATTGCACATAGGAAGCAAAGAAAGGAAAAAAACAATGCTGATTGTGGATCATATGGGAAAAAAAAAAAAAAAAAAAAAAAAAAAAAAAACACAAAGCTGAGTTCTATTTATTCCGAGCCGTACTTTAATCCCTTACTTGCCCTGAAAGTTGCTAAGCTCCACGTCCTCTTTGCGCCGTCTCTGCTGGGCGAAAAGCGAGCTGAACGGGTAAAGCTTGGCCTTGGCTGGGCACCTGTGTCCGGCGATGTCCACTTCATAATCGCCGCGGTTGATGAAGTCGGGTGTGATGACATTGGAGCTGCCGTGAGCGCCGGGTGAGCTGACGAAACCCAGACACACGTGGCGCTCCAGTGTGTAGCTGTAAGCGCTGCTAGTGGTCGCACCCACCAGTTCTCCGTTACGGTAAATGGCTTCGCCCCACCACGGCCACAGGTCCAGCTCGGCGTCGTGATCCTCCAGGACCAGCATGATGAAGCGGCGCGTCACTCCTTCCTGCCGCTGCTGCAACAGAGCCTCCCTGCCCAGGAAATCTGTGTCCTGGAGTAAAGTAAAGAGAGTGAGGAGTGTGATGCTAATCCAATCTGCTGTATGTTATGGCTTTATGACTTTGAGTTAGAAAATAACTTTATTAATTGAAAAAAAATGTATAAACACATTCACTCTGGTGTGGAGCTGTCCAAGGGACCATTTTATTATTTTCGAATTTTTCTGATTTTCCATTTTTTATTTTTCCTATATAGTCACTATATGGGTCGTTGTACAGACGTGGTGCAAAAAAAAACTGCTTCCTCCAAGAAATCTTTTTGTTAATGCATTTAAATGGGCAGATTTAATATGTTTAATTGGTCCTAGCGCTGGATAGTATGATGATAAAATATCTATATCATGATAAATTACGTCACAATACACTTTCCTGAGATATCACAAGTATTCACTTCTGTGACATATTTCTAAACATCAGATTTAATACTTACAGACACCACTGAAATATTTCATTGGCAGTTTGTTCTCAATTGTTGCTAAATTAGCCTAAACTGTCACAACCCACACAGTAATACGTCACTAAAGGATAAAATACTTTTACAAACCTTGTCGAATTTGACGCGAAACTCACGGCCACATTCGAGGGGCGTCGTGAACGAGTCCAGATCCTGTCCCCAGAAGGCGAAGAACTTCTCGATGCGCAGGCTGCGCAGCGCGTAGTATCCCGCGTTACGGATACCGTACTTCTGACCCACCGACATGACCTCGTTATACACGTGCAGTGCGTACTGGGAAAACAAATCACGTTAAAATGTTAATCCAGTACCAGGAGATAGTGGTGATGCAGGACATTTAAGAGCACCTCACCTCTATAGGGATGTAGAGCATGAAGCCTGGCTCTCCTGTATGAGTCATACTCATTACTCTGATTCCATTAGCGTAGCCCACACTCATTTCCTGTAATGACCACAGAAAGAGTTTTAGAAATTATACTTATATTAAAACAACTTCAACATCTAATTTTTCCTGTTCTAACAGCCATAAATAAGGAGGAGACCTTACCTTACAAAACAGAGAGGGAAAATGCTCCGGAGTCATAGAGACATAGGAGAGCTCAGACAACACGTCCATCGCCCGAGGACCAATCAGATTAAGAGCTGCAAGGTGCAAGAGACGAGATGAACTCATACTATCATTAAGCACATTACCAAAAATGAATTAATCATTATTAAGCTTCATAAATCCTCCTCCAATGATGTACCGGTGTATTTCCAGCTGACGTCCTCTAGGTGGAGCTGTGGGTCACTAGGCATGTGTCTCTTAATCCAAGACCAACAATGCACTTGTTGATCTGTAGGCGAGATGATGAAGAAACTAGAGGGCGGGGAGAGAAAAAAAAAAAGAAACACATTTTAAACTCTAAAGAGAATACACAGGATTTTAACACATCAAGCAGAATTTCCACACATAGCACTGGATCTCACATAAACTGCTTCTAACCGCAGGGTTTTAATGTGCATGTTGTAATGTGTAATAATTACGTAACTTCAAAAATACACTATATGGCCAAAGGTTTGTACACACCTGACCTTCACACCCATATGTGGTTCTTCCCAAACTACTGTCATAAAGTTTTTTTAAACCTGAATTTCCAGGACCATTCAGAAAGAAATTTCCAAGAGGTAAATGATGTTAAATAAATGAATAAATAAATAAATAAATAAATAAGAACTGCAAGCTGAACATATTAGCAAGAACCATTAAAAGTAATTATAATAAAAAGAAAGACTACAACAGGGATTATAAATGAGAAGTTGCCAAACGTTCAAATAAACATCTAATGGGAGTCTAGTTTATTGCCAGTATATCGCTGCATGAACAGGGGCCCCTGGAGGACTAGTGGTCAGGCCTTACGTGTGCATTACGTGTCATATTTATGTACTTAACATTGGCCTCAAGTATATTTACAGCTTAAAACTTCGTGAATTTCAACTGTATGACTGTCAGACAGTCGATATAGCTAGAATTAAATGTAAGGTCAGAATCTTACGTAACTGAGACACGCCTCTACTTTAGGCACACTCCACCCCATGCACACAATTCTCAAGCCAACTGTCTGGAAAGAAAAGAAAAAAAAAAAAAGAAAAAAAAAGTCTAGACACCGATGTGCGCAATTTCGGTATTAAATCCCTCATCACGTGCGCATCACTCAGTCCCACCAATCAAAAATAAGCACTTAAAAATCCTGGGTTTTTTGTAATTCCACAATCAACTAGAATTAATCTTTCCCACTCTTATCTCTTATGCATCATCATCTCCTCCACTTCCAGAAGAAAATTAACAAATCAGGCAGCAGGTGATTATCCAAAGCTATTTGCTCTGTTTTGATGCCAACTTCCTCCTGACGAACCTGTTCTTGCTCAGGCGTACCACGCTGCAGTCATTCTCGTATCCCCCCCTCTCGTTCAGCATGCCTGTGTGGACGATGTGACCTACGGGAACATCCAGGTCATTAGCACACAGCCGCTGGAGCAGCTCCAAGGCCTGGTCCCCGGACGACTGGTAGATCAGGGAATGCAAAAAAAAAAGTGAGTCAATGACACAGTCATACAGGAATAAAACTATTTACAAATTTAAAATCAACATCAAGATTAAACCTTGCTAAACGTGCTGTATGCTACACACTCGGGAGCTAAACATCATCATAGAAGCACCTTGTAACGTGACTCAAAAACAAAGTTAACAAAGAAAAAATAAGTGTTCTGGCATCCGAGCAAGAGAAAACATCGCAAAAGCCCATCTGCACAAATTTACACGAATGGAGAATCTGGTTTATCCAGCACGCCTGTGTATTTACCCAAACTGATAACAACATGCAACTTATTCCAATGAATACAAACAATAACATGATAGTGTTTTAAAAAAAAAAATAAAAATGTTGCTTATTCCCATCACTTCATGTAAAAAGAAACTTGCTGTCTAAAGTGTTGCGGTACTGAAAAAGAAAAAAAGAATTTCACTTATTGCAATTTGTGTTTTTTTGGCCTCCTTTTTTTTTTTTGCACTGCCCGGCTGATCAGGATGAGAAACAGTCTGATCTAAATCTACAGACACCTGAGTCATATAATCCAGTTAATCACATTCTCAGTTCATCTCCACATTTATTAACTTTAAAACATGATACAGAAATTAAGCAACGGATCACATGAAACTACAACTCACTCCTCCATCTCACATTCTGTACTTTCATATTTTATTAGTTTTTACTTAACTATTTATTAAATCATGTATCTTTTAATGTTCTATTGCTTCATCTAAACTTTTCTTTTACTGAAGGCTGCCATTTATTCTTTTACTGACGTCTACTCTTTTACTGATTTGTATAATTGTCGCTTTGCAAAGCACTTTGAACTGCTTTTTGTATGAAAGCTGCTATATAAATTATTATTATTATTATTACGAAATAAATACCTTTAGATATGCTTTAGTTTTGGCTTAAATATAGACATCATGTAGTTTCTATAATTAAAATAAGAAAGAAGAGCTGAACTGCTCAGTCTTTGTCCTGCTTTTTCTGCCAGTTTGTCGTAAAATCCAATCACGTAACAAATTTTATATAAAATCTATTTTAAAAACACCTATTCAGATTGGATTAGTTTATCAATGGGACACCTGTAATAAATGTTTTATACATCTCCTCTTTCATAAAACTCTTGCATTCCAGACAGCAAGAAAATGACTACAGGAGGAGGGAGTTTCTAGCAGGTTGTATTTTCTGCGAATCTGGATGTTTGTATCACTTGGTCATATGATCATGTTCCGTTCACGACATGGCATCCAATCGACGATTTTATTTTCTTTCACCTCCTGAAAATGCGTTCCCGGGTTTTACAGCCCAGACCAAGTATATGGTCGAGTGCCTCATCTAAAGCACCTATTTTTCCTTTTTGCGATTCAGGAAGTGTTTATTATTTGGTGGAGGGTCACTGATAGACATGCTACACGAATAAATACGGCAACTAGCAGCAGCCAAACATCTCTTTTTCCGACGCAAGGTGACATCTGCGTAGAAAATCACGGACAGGACTAAACCGGACGGGACTGAAATGATCAGACTGCCGCTGAGTTTGGTGAAAAACAGTAGGAAAATTCGGACTGTGATTTTCTCAGAGTAAGACAGAGAAAAACACCAACGTGACTGATCCGGATGGAAATAAAGTCACAAAGGAGCGCCTGTAATATAGGAAATTATCCCAGAACCCCATGTAAATTTAATCCTGTCTGAATAGGGCTAAAGATTAAAAAAAAAAAAAAAAAGAGTGCACACTCCTGCAGCCACTCACTGTGAGCTCAAACTTGGTGAAGGAGGACATGTCGATGACACACACCGCCTCCTTACAGCACTTCACCTCAGCACCAACAATGTCAAACCAGTCCGGCTTGTAGAAGGTTTTACTCTGGTCCAGGGCCAGCAAATCTGTATTAAAGAAAAGGACAGAAAAAAAACAACCATCTTATAATTCAAAATGTCTATGCAGAGGTACAGTACTGTGCACAAGTCTTAGGCACATGCAATGAAATGCTACAAAGCAAAAATGCCTTCAAAAATAATGAAAGTAAATAGTAATAAACTAAACACAGTTAATATGTGGTGTGACAAGACTTTGCTTTAAAAAACAAAGAAAAAAGCAGTAGTCTCAGGTACAATTTGTATAGTTTTATAAGGAAATTGACTTTTGCACAGTACGGTGTATGGGTAGAGCAAAAGCTACTAAACACTATGGACAAATATGATGCATAAATACAGTGCACACTTAGAAAAACACAAGAACAGTAGAAGTGTACTATCCATGTTTGTACAGATTAGGTTAAAACGGCACTGTACTGTCTGATAGCTGCAGAGAAAAAGAACCAAGACAGGATCCCTTAAATCATCTAGCTATTGTCTGGGGGTAAACTTGACACACTGCAGTGTAAAACTATCAAAAACTATCAAAAACTTCCTCAAACAGCCTCTCACCCTTTCCCGGAGGAACAAAGTATTTGGCCCTCTCAAAGCCATGCTTTTCCATCCAGCGAGCCCCCTGCGTGTCCAGACGGTCATAAAGGGGGCTGGTGCGCAGCTGTCTGCCCGTCTGGAAGTCCCATCTTGGCACTTTCAGCTCATACAGAAGGGCTAAAGCAATCAGAGAGAGAAATGGACACAGAAAACGGAGAGGGATTAAGTAAACGATACAAAGAGCTGCAAATGCAACAAGGCTACACACACACACGCAAAATGAACAGTTGAGATAATAGACACATGGGCTGTTTACCGCACTTTCAACCATTTTGGAAAAGCAACTAAAAAATTTACCTTAGAAAAACGTTGAAAGGGAAGATGACTCATCTGCAGTTTGCTTTAATAAAACATCAGTCATGAGGCTAACCATCCCACCTTCGTAATAGTGACTAACTAAGGAATAAAACACTTGGAGGTGTGCTGTTATAGGAAAATAATAAACAACAGTGTGATGTGATAAGGTAGAGGTAGTGTTAGCACCGAGAGGTTGATTATTTTCCTATAACAGCATGTCCCAAGATGTTTTATTCCTCTTATACAACAGAAATTTGCCAATTTTTTATTAATTAAAGACAAGACATCATACTTTTTATCCATGTATTGTTATGGAAAAACACCCTCTGACCAATCAGAATAAAGGTTTCGAAAGCACTGTAGTACAGTCCTAATCAGTGACAAATGATTGTGATGTGAGACACACACATATATATATATATATATATATATATATATATACACACACACACACACACACATAGTTCAGTACTTACGCATGACCTCCATCACACGATGACGCAGGAAGGTGCGGCTGCTCTGCAGATTACCGAAGCGCTTGATGTCCAGAGGCCAAACGTTGGCACTTGGATAGCCATAAGTCATCCATTCGGCCAAATATCTGAGCACAAGAAATGCAGAAGTTAAAGAAACAGAAGTAAAAATAAAATACTAGGAAATACAGCCAACTTTTTGAAATGAGTTTAGCTCCTTCCTTACTTGCCAGCCCCTCCTGCAAAAGAGAGACCCGAGGAGTTCATGCCTGCCAGGACAAAGTAGCCGTGCACTCCTGGAGTCTCGCCCATGAGGCAGCGCATGTCTGGGGTGAAGGACTCAGGACAGTTCACCAGCTGATGGATCTCGCAGGAGTCCAGGCTCGGCATTCTCCTCAGCAGGGCGCTCAACATGGGCTCTGAAAAAGGATTTAGTCATGAAATACAGGCTCTAAAAAGCTCAGTGTGACGGTGATGGTGCTGTAACACATTAGTCTGGTTCCTTCAGTTCAAATCAGAGTGAAATTGACACCTTTGGTTCATTTGCTATTTGGTTTGGTTTGGTTTGGTTTCACACTACGGATAATAAATTATACATGTACAGCTGTAAACAATCTCATTTCATTTGTTGGTCAGAAGTACAGCAACGGAAAAATGTAAACAAAATCCAAAAACCAAGTGCATGTAGAAATGACAAAAATCACCGGAGCACAGAGGCGATGTTAAATAAATGATAAGATAATCATATGAATAACTAGTCACGTGCGGTTTCTATTTTCTCTTTTTGTTTTTTTGTCCAAATCTCCAGATCAGATGGCCTCTCAGCAGCTGTCAACTAAAAAAAAAAAATGCTGCAACCCAAAACACAAGGCATTCAGAGTCTCATCGCTTTCTCACTGCAATCAAGTCACCTAGAGTTCACTTGGAAGCAGACAAGACCAAGAGCTCACTCACAAGCTCTCAGATCATTTGTGTTGGTCCGCATCCGAGTGTGACTGATGCCTAAGAACGGTACAGAAGGGAAAGACACACCATGGACTAAACACTGCATATGTGAAAGGATCCTAAAACCCTGAAACGTATTAAATGTGTCACAAAGTTTGACTCACCAAAATGGTCCCAGTCCTCCTGCATGTTTTGGATCTCCAGCTGATTGCGGCCCTCAGTAAAGATGGGTTTGGGATTCTTCTCGAAGCCTCCAGAGAGAACGCCACCCTGCCAGCTCCTTATATAAATCCTCCCATCCATATCCATCACCACTGCACAGAGTCACATTCAGCACATTCAGTTCAACCTCCTCATCTGCCCAATTATCTTTATTCATATCTTTTATTCAGTGCTTTAATAATTGCTTGTAACTGTTTAAAAAAATCTCTCTGAACTTTCAGATTTTAGATTGTCAGACTGTGGTGACACTGCATTGTTACCAAGAACCTAAATATTGTGATACATATTGTGTACAAATATTGCAACATATTTATGTTCTGTTTCAAGTTAAAGTCAATGTTTAACCCAAAGATCATTTAAAGGTAAAAACATGCCATCAGAGGGCTTGTAAATGTCAAACAATAAGAGGATTTTAGTCCTTGTCAGATGACCTCCATCTCTTATACACTCTCACACACACACACACGCATATAGAGGGATCCCCATGCATGTGACATTTTGAGTGCGTGCATAAATATTGTTCATATTTCCAATAAGGAAGATGAAATTTGAATCATGCTGCTACGGCCAAAGTCAGCGAGACACCCAGTGTAACCTCTGAACAGAACACGATGGTTAGTTAAATCATAGCTGCAACTGCAAAGACAATTTGCTGAATGATATAGATAATTATCAAACGGAGATGTTTTTTGGAGGACATGCGATTTCAGCATACACTTCTGGCTACTGGTATTAGAACGGAGTGTACGTTTGTGGTGTGTCACCTGGTGCCGTGGGTTGCAGAGGTTCCTGCAGAGGTTTGGTGAGGAGGTAGAAGTGTTCACAGCCGTGTAGAGGCACAGACACCTTCACTTCACTGCTCTGGCCGAGTTCATACGCCCACTGCAAGAACGCCAAACATGACAAACACGACCTTATATGTTTTTAAAGTCCTAATACATTTCATAACTTAAATATTAACTTAATAACTTTTTATTATTTAACCGTTTCCTCATTGAATAAGCCCAGTTTTAATTGGTGATGACTTTTTTTTTTTTTTTTTTTAAAGAATTTTAAAAAGTGACAATCAAAAGAGAGATGCAAAAGAGAGAGCAGGAACCTGCTTTTTGATATAAAATAAAGTTGTGAAAAAGACTGAGAGCTTGTATCACCACGGTAACGGTTTCATTTTGGACATCCGTCTTTTATGCTACCACATTTTAAAAGGACTAGTACCAATAAATGCAAATCCTTTAAATTCTTTATTCAAATATTTATTCAAAAAGTATAATAGCTCCATTAGTATGTCTAGTAATGCCAGAGAAACTGGTTTACTGGGTAATATCAGCATGTTATAGTTAATAATTATAGTATTTTACATTTTCTCCACCAAAAATGCACCTGCATGATCTACAGTGATAAAACCACCACGAGAAGTGTCCAACAAAAGCACGCCTGCCAAAATCCTGCCCATGGCGATGTTCCAATATTTGTAAGCAAAGAATTTCCATAACAGAGACAGAACAACATACTTTAACTAAGCTATTCCCTACTTTTTCAGGTTATCTAGGAAATTACCTGCAAACTGTATGTTTTTTTAAGAGTAGAGCACAAATGAACCAAAGAGTAGCAAGTCTTGGGGACTCAAAAATGTAAATTGAGAACATGAATAAAGTAAATCGTGCATTATGATCACACAATGTCGAAACTCGTCTGTAGTTAGAAAACAGACCAACCTGTCCGGCACAGTTGACAAAGTACTCGCATTCAATGGAGCCTCGGTCCGTCTCCACTGCTTTGACGTGACCCTTTTCCACAAGAACGTGGTTTACGCTGGTTCGTTCATGGATCTGGACTCCTGCAATGGATTTATGACAGGATGTTATGAAATAAAAAGTGGCATTAACACAAAAGTAGAAATGCTGCTTTAAATGTAACAGTGAGGTTTAGGCACTAAAGCTTCATTAATCTCACCGTGCCTTGCTGCTGCCACTGCCAGGGCGCGATTGACGTCTGGAGGCGACACCACGGCGTCTCCTGGCAGGTGGAGAGCGCCTACCAAGTCGTGAATGTTCACCAAGGGGTGAAGCTTGGAAATCTCTTTGGGTTTGATGATGTTACAGGCTATACCCAAAACGCTAAAACATCAAGGGAAGAATTAACTGAACAAATAAATAAAACATAATGTCCATTATAAGGAAAAATATATACTAAAAATAATATTCTTTTTTTTTTTTTTCCATCAACACTTTGTCCCCCATATTCAATTTCCTGGCTTGCCTCCCAACTTGCCACCTGATTGGTCGAGAGATAAAAATGCCCTCGATGTCACCCGCCTTGCGAAAGCAACTTTAGTGCTTCTTTTCTTTAGTGCTTGTCAATGAAACTTCTACTGTTAATATTGTTTATTTTAAAGAGCCATGGCATTATGACGTTCCGTGCATCAGCGCCATATCATTCAATACAGAGTCACGATGCATCGAAGGACTGATTATTTCTCCTACCTGTAGTATGGCACACATACAGTAGTACAGACACTGATCAAAGTTTTAAAGAGCGATAAAAACTTACTTGAGTCTGGATGCCAGACGCTTCAGCGAGAGGAAACGGTCCTGATTCTGAGCCAAACAAAGTGATCCCGTCCGGGCAAAAGCTGTAAAACATGCACACAGAACCTCACCTCAACCTCATCTCCTGTATTGTAGCAAAAAAAAAAACTTTTCTTTGCAATGTTTGTCATTTGCAAATGTGCACTTCTTAAGCACCTGTTTTGACTCCGGTCTCCTGCTCCAAACGCTCATACAGGGCATTCGAGTAGTCTGCCATCTGGCTCTCAATAAAAATGGGTTTGGCAACACTTACTATCCCCGCACACAGCCGAGTCGTGCCAGCTCCGAGTCTACAACACAAAACAAACAGCCTTCTTACTAGCTTCCTTATTTTAGAAAACCACAAGGCAACCTTGAGGCTGTGTACACAGTGCAGAAATCTAATTTATCTGTCTGAATCCGAGTGTTCGCAATACAATTCCAGAGCCCATCTATTTGGGTGGATTGTAGTCTCTTTTGCTCACACCAAATGATGAAAAAAAAAAAAAAAAGATTTAACTACTGAAAGTGAATCTATATATAATTTCATTTACATACATACAAACCTGTGTTGAATCTGAATGGAAATGGAGGGAATGAGAGGGAAAAAAAGGAAAGAAATAACAGAGAAAACAGAATAACATAAAAGAGAAAGAAAGAAAGACAATGAGGGAGGGAAGGAGGAAGGAAAGAAAAAGCAATGGAGGATGGATGGAAGGATGGAAGTATGTGCCAATAAGAATCAGATATCAGCTAAGCTTTAATGAAATAATGGCCAGGACGCCACAACTAATAAAAATTCTCCACAAAAAGCATCGTGAACTTGACATAGCACTTGGGTTGGAACAAAACCTCTCGTACGAGCATACTTATTGCACAACATTCACCTCCCCTGCTCTAGAAGCACAACCTCCGTCCAGCCCAACTTCGCCAGATGATAGGCGACGGACGTTCCCACGATTCCCCCGCCACAGATCACGACTCGGGCCTGGCTGGGCAGAGACGTGACCTGGGCTTCCGGAGCCGTGCTGAAAAACTGGACCGAGCCCCAAAGGCCATGGCAGACCGCTCGGGTTCTACAGCACCGAGAGCGGGAGAGGAGCAGAGGGAGCAGGGCTGGGGACAGAGCTCGAAAGCTCCACACACAGCCACGCATGGCACCTACACCTAGAATAAAACAACACACACACACACACACACACACACAGTTACAGGTGTATGAGCAACATCATAGTGTCATATTTTTCACAATATCATCATATTAGAGAGCGTGCAAGAATATTTTTAACCCTTTCATGCATAGTTTCCACACTTATGGACAGTCAATTTAAGGCTCTTTTTTAATGTTTCAGAAAACAGAATTGTAAATTAACATAAACTTTTGTAGCTCTTGGCACTATCTGTTGTTCTCAATCCTTCTACATAAAATAAATATAAATAACAAAAAAACTAAAGTAAAAAAAATAATAAAAAAAGACTCCAATGATCACCTTAGATTTTTTTTCCATTTGTTTTTGGGAAGATCATTTTTTTTCCCTCGTTGCATCATGCAACAGTCGTGAACTGTGTCAGTTTTGTTCAGAAATGACATTTTCTCATTTTTGTCTTTAGCATGACATTTTAAATCTAAATCTAAATTAAAAACATCTCTCTTTTCTTTAGCTTATAATCAATATTGACTTATTGTGTTATTGTTACACAGTGTGTTGTTATGTTGTAGGTTTTATATTTGTTGTTGGTCAGCTGTTGTTGTTATTTGTGGTCTATAAATAAACCGACATTGACATTTTAGACCTCAATGTTTAAAAACTTTACACATTGGAAGATTTTTTTATTATTATTATTATTTTAGGTATACTGGTTTTAGTCTTATTTACTCATAGACAATCCATTTACTGTTTAATGTAAATAATATTTAGACAAAATCAAAATTCACATATCATGCAATTAAAAAGGAAAATATGAAAGAATCTGGTTATGCATTTAAATAATTTATGAATGAAAGGATTAAATTGTCATTCAAATATTAGTTTAAGTTATATTTAGTTTAAAATGTACATTAAATGTGTGGTGTATTTTCTTCCTCATGACACCTTTAATAGCACAAGAGCTAATTTTTTTTTTTTTTTTTTTTTTTTTTTGCTTCTTGATTTGTAAACCTTCAGTGATTACGGTTATAACTTTAAACTCTGTGTTAAAACTTGAGAAAGATTATCTATTTGTCCAAAGCTAACTCGCTAGCTCAAAACCACCCATACTGGATCACAGAGGTCGAGCAAAACACTTTTAGCAAGTTAGCTAAACAACGTCTGACTTCCTGTCAAACGTCTAACACTTTAGACAACGTCCATTTTAAAAAAAAATAAATAAATAAACAATTTACGCTTTAATGGTTAACCAAACTAGCTTTAAGGTTAACGGTATTCCAATGCTAATGCACACAGAAGTTGGCTAGTGCTAACAATAATTAGCATTCTGTATGCTAGCTAACATTACAGCTAGCTAGCCAGCTAGCAACCCTAGACCGCAGGAGTAAAGCCAATGTTTATGTTTATATCTAAGTTACACAGTTACCCGGTGAGAGCAGTGACAGCTGCTTACCTGGTTCACCCGCTCCAACTCCAAACAGAAGATTTTTTTTTTTTCCGTTTAGCGTTACTTTTAACCTCTATTATTATTATTATTATTATTATTATTTATAACTAGATGACAGATGAAAGCTGAGACTTTTAACCCGGAGTTGAATGAGTTTTGTTGCTGCGTACTGAGTGTTACATGTCTCTAGATAATGATCCTGCTATAGTCATTAATAATGGACTTCAGCTCTTCTTTTCCTCTCCAGGCTGATATGAGAGAATCCAGCGCCCCTGTTCATGTGTTCAACCATCGTGTGAATCCCAAAGGTTCCCTATGTAGTGTTTACTACCAAGGGGAAGAGCTTTTTAAAGCCGTATGCACTTAGTGTGCAAGTCAGTCTGCAAAACGCACTTGGTTCATGACACTATTTTCCATAACAGCATCTCAGACCATAGTCCTGGCTCCAAGGTTTATATCAATGACCTCAGGGGCTTGTATGGATTAAAATAAACATGTTATTTTACAAATAAAAAACATCTAATCGCTGACATGGTGAGGTTTTCTGTGAGTACATGTTTATGTAACTTTTATGGAAGGAGTCTCCAGTGTCAGCACTTTGGAACAGTCAGTACTTCGTAACATGTCAAGCTGCGTACATGTATTTTTGTCTTGTTAATTCAAGAGACAGAAAAACAAAGGCTGGCGAGGGAACAACACTTATTTAATTACTGAAAAATGTAATCCTTGGCAAATTGCTAAAGTGTAAGATGAATAAAACACGTCAGGACATGCTGTTACCGGAAAATAATCAGCTTCGTGATGCATTTTTATTTGTTTAACTTCGAAAGAGGAAAAAACAGAAAGGTTGCGGGGAACAACTATATGTCAGCTATAACATAAGTGATAATAGAAACTAACATGTCTCACGGATGATCCACATAATTAGAAAAAGATAAAAAGTATTCATACTTCATTGATAAATTAAAAATTGACTTAATTGGGATTATATGTCATGAATCTGCACAAAATAATTCATAATGTGGACGTTGGGGTGATCAATACAGTTAGCAAATTTATTTACAAATAAAAAAAATATGAAAGTGTGATGGCATAAGTATTCACCCCCACTACTGTGAAACCCATAAATGAGTTCTGATGCAACCGGTTACAATCAGAAGTCACATAATTAGTTGAATGCAGTCGATCCGTCTGCAATTGAAGTACCTGAGATATTTTTATAACCAAAGCCTGATGCATACTTTTCCAGAACTTGTCTTGATTTGATAGCTCTTTGGTCTTCATGGTGCTGTTTCTAAAATAAATTTTTGCCATACTATACTGTAGGTATGGTCAATATTTTCTCCAATTGTTTGGGTAAAATTTTAAATCAACAAAAGACATTGCAACAGTGGAGTTTTACAGAAATCCAGATGTAGATTTTCCCTAATGAACAAGCCAGAGGTGAAAGTGGCAAGGAAAAACTCCCTGAGACAACATGAGGGAGAAACCTTGAGAACCAGACTCACAAGCAGGGATTAGAAGCGATTAATTTTTCATTTTGCTTCGTTTGTACAGAAAAGATTTTTTTTACTTTCCTGCTCCAGTGTTCCAAGCCCCACTCTTTGGCTGGAAAGCAGTTAGTATGAGATAAAAGAACGAAATGCATTTAACCAGAAACATTTTCAGAGCAACTTTGTAGTGTGATTTGCTGCTTGCATACTAGTAGGGAAAATACTCTCTGCACAGATTTCACCTCATCTTCAAACTGGCTTCTAACGTCATATCTTCCAGGCAGGAAGTGACGAATTCTGGACAGGAAGTGGGGCCTTTTGGGAAAATGATTAGGTTTAGCCTGTACTTTCTTGATATCACAGTGAAATGGAAAAATACTGTTACTGACCACTTAAGCATTTTTTTAAATAACATTTTTTACTCTGTAACAATTTAGAAAGATTTTGTTCCCATTTTCATTTACGTTCAAAATTATATGATTTAAATTTCCATCAAATCACAGTACCAGCGTTCAGCTCCTCCCCCTTCACTTCCCCAGTTCAATCCCTGTCTACACCTCTATTTCAGGGAGGAATTAATTATAAGGATGCTTAGATGACAGATATGTTTTATTGGCCTGGTGTATCCTGTTACACAGTGTACACATAGCAGAGTTGCATGATTTAGCAAACAGAAGAGTGCTGCTTCGGTTTTAGACTTTACATGCAGTACGAAGGGCTTTTCTTATGGAACTAAAGTAAGCATATTGAGTCTGAATGACCAGTTCAGTCTGAAATGTCACACAAAACTACGATCAAATTGTACACTGCTTTGAAAGACATAGGAATAAATTTCACCAGAGTATTTTCTCAAGGGCTATCAGTGAAAACAACTGCAGCTGATGATAGAAAACCAGGATTTGTTCATTTATTTAATTATATATATTTTTTTAAAATGCTGTTATGCCCATGCTCTCGATGGGACAGTGAGACTGGAACTAAAGGCAGGAACAATGTGTTTACATATTATAATTCACTTTTTTAAATTGTTAAATAATAATAATAATATAATGATTAACATTTTAACCATGGGATTAAGGTGACATCACCTGCGGATTGAATCACAATATGTTGACTGTATGATTTTTCTTTCTAATGTCCAAAGACATGCTAAAATCCTTTATAATATTTATAATTTCAACATTCAGTGTAGGAAGATTAATACTGACAGGAATAACTACATGCCTGATCTCAGGTACATATGTTATCATGGACGTGATGATCTAATCACTCAAAGTTAATTGTACAAGATACTATAGCACATAATACCATCTTACAGTGCATGTTCTTTTCTTAACATATCCAGTATACACATAGGAGAAAAATAACAGCTCATGAAAATAATTATTAAAGATACCCAAGATGTGAGTCTGGTTTCTGAGCACAAGTGCTTGGACCCCATAATTGCTACCACTAATCATAATGCAAATATATAGACTCACAAGTCATTTTAGTCAGAACACGGAACACTTTGACGTGTTGTGTATTTTGAGATGCTTTTCTGCTCACCATGGTTGTAAAGAGTGGTTATTTGAGTTACTGTAGCCTTCCTGTCAGCTCAGTTTGCCCATTCTACTCTGACCTCTCTCTCATCAACAAGGCATTTCTGAAATGTTCAGAAAAAGCCTGTCTGGCTCTAACAACCATACCACTGTCAAAGTCATATATTTTGAGAATAATTTCATGGTTTAGCAGGTTTACAGGCGTTCCTATTAAAGTGGCTGGTGAGTGTATATCACCAATAGAATATAGATATAGAATATTTTAATGCATACACAATTATAACATGCCCATTATAATCAGAGTAGGTTTTGGTGATGTTCACTACAGATGTTGAACAAGTAAAAAAAAGCTGAGTGCATGTTGTGGTTAGTTTCTGCCTGTAGGGAGAGCTCTAAGTCTGGGTGATGGTGTGTTATCTTTGTTGGATGTGAAAAATAAACTGAAAAGGGAGTCTAAAATAATAGAAAGAAAGGTGTCTCAGAAATCATTTTGATTTGAATGATATTTTTCCCATCACCTGCACTGGTACGGTTAAAAAAGTAAAAATCAAATATAGCAGAACATGGGTTTTATTGATAGACCGAATATGGGAGGACGACCTTTTTAAGAGATAATTTGCATGCGTTTATTTTACATATTTTTTTAGGGATGTCATTGTTTGCCCCAGAAATGAGTTCTCATAGTTCTTACTTTTCTTGCTTTTTAACATCCCGAATGTTTGCGTTACACAAAATTCATAATTAATGTTGAATTATATAATTTTCCTGTAAGCACATGAAGAAATAAGGAGGAATTAAGTTTTAAAATGCAAAACCGACATTAATTCTGCATTACACTTCTGAAAATAAAAGATAAGGTGTCTCAGAAATTATTATTATTATTATTATTATTATTATTATTATTATTGGAATTCTCAAAATAATCACAAAAAATTAAGACATCTGAATCCGTGCATACATGTATCATGTATCCATAAAAAATGGATAGCACCAAGAATAACCATTCCAAAAATACATTTTTCTCTCATTCTGGCACTGTAAATGCTAGTTATCTGTTGGAGGCGTGCCTTGGCCTTTAAATGTCATTGATTTTCTTGCCCTTAACAAGCCCTCACAGTCAGTATGAACTCATGAGTCACAAGCCACAGCAGGGAGACTAATTAACTAAACTTTAAGCCTTGGGCAGAAATGATTGCGTCTCTTAGGTTGCTATCTGAGTCAGTATAAACTTTATACAACAGTATCAAGTGCACAAAGAAACATTTCTTGTGAACATATGGATAATAAATTCAAATTTCATTCAGATAAGAGGATGAGACTCGTCAAAACCATAACGAAAAGAAAAAAAAAGTGTTCACATGTACTCAAGTGTTTACATATAATAAGTAAACGATTTTAACTTGAATTATTGAATTATTTATTTGTCTAAAATGCAAAATTGTCATTAAGGATAATGTTGTGCATCACAATTTTAGCATCAAGATACCAACATGGATTAAACTTTATCCTGGAATTAAATCAACGTTTATCTACAAACCCTGTGGCACTAAACTTTAAAAAAATAATCAATATACCACAAAGTAAATAATATTTACTTTACAGGAAATATTAGTGGATTTCTGGGAAGAAACATTTTTTTGTGATTTTTCTTCTCAAAAGTAAAGATAAAAGTGTTGATTTGATTGATCTTAAGAGTAAACTGTTGCTGTTTACCAGAAAAAAAATAATCCTAGGTTAGTTTTGTAATCAGTAGTTGATGTTTGAATTGCTGATTTGTTTAAAATGAATTGGTGCACAAAGGTGGAAAATACTTGAATAACTTACTATGTTACTATACATAAGTATTATACTTTACTTGAGCATTATTAAAATTAAATACTTACTTACTCTTACTTAATTACATTTTCAGGTAAAAAAAAAAAAAGTACTTTTTACTTCTTACATTTTTATTTAGACTTTCAAAGTACTTGTTATAAACCATGAAAGTCTCTTCTTCCCTCATCCAGCCAATGACTGTACGCTATACATCAGTCAAATGAGCTCAGTTTAGCATCCAATCATTTCACTTTAGCACCCAATCATTTCAGTTTGCTATCGAATCAAATGTAGAAAAAAATGATCATGAGTCATGTCAACTCGGTCATCTGCCGTGAACCTCTCATACTACACAATGTAGTTAGCGCTATAGCTATCCGTGTGCATCTAAAGATGGCTGCTTGGAACTTGAGGACGAGTGCCCCCGTCCCTACCTCAGAAAAATGTTTCACTGAGAATGATGGATGATGTTTTCAGGCAAAACAGCAAAAAAGAAAATCATCTTCTTACAGTTTTAGATAAGTAATAAAAGTTACTTTTCGCATCGAAACATAGCATTAGCTTAATTTCATCGTTTAAACCATTTACTGTATAATTTTTAATACTTGACTACATTTTTATTTCACATTAGTACAGTTTTGTCTGGATACGTCCACTTTTAACTAAGCTTTTAAGACATGAACTGGACTTTCACTTAAGTAGAATTTCTCTGTATTTTTTGCACACATGGTGATGCAATACACTTCGAATTAAATCTAAAAGTAAACTTGGAAGAATAAATCCTTCTAAATGTTGTTTAAACTAAATCTTTTTGGTACAGCCCAACAATATCAGTGGCATAGTTTGAAGAATATTCTCTACCTCAACTCTGCCAGACTGACCATGCACAAGTTAAAATATATTGTTGATCACATATTTATGGAGGAATTTATTCATCCGGGTCATTGAATTGTTTAGTAGTAGGCAAGGAGGCTGTTGTCATGATGAAGATGCTTCACCACTCATCCGAGAGGCTTCATCAGTCCTGAGATGAATTCTGATGAACTGATTAAGTGTTTTGGAGAAATGATCTCAGGATTAAAGCACAGGCCTATTCATCTCATCTTACTACTACTATTATTACTGCTACTACTACTATTTCTACTTCTACTACTAATATTATTACTACTACTGCTACTACTACTATTTCTACTTCTACTTCTACTACTATTACTGCTACTACTATTATTACTACTACTACTATTACTGCTACTACTATTATTACTACTACTACTGCTACTTCTACTTCTGCTACTACTACTGTTATTACTACTACTACTGCTACTACTTCTACTCTTACTACTACTGCACTCCTGCTACTGATCCAGTATTTTACTGCATTTTCAGTGCATCACTGGAGTACTTGTGTCCCATTACTGAGCAAGCACTCCTCACCCTGTCCAAGTTTTCCTCAACGAGCACTCTAATGAGTCTTTGATGCTCGAACACCACTCGCCTCTGCTGGAGGAAAGATAGGTGCTTGATGCTGTAACCATGGCGATCACTCAATCCCTCACTCTCAGTACACTTGGGAAATCAGATATTAAAATGGCCTTAAGCAAAGACGAAGCAAAGCAAAAAAAAAAAAGAGTCTGTGAAATTAAATAAATATATAAATAACATGTATGATAAATAATTACCCCTGCTTCATTTTAACCCTGCTACAGATCACATTTCTGTTACACAGCTACACTTTTGCAAAGATTATTTCATTATTTCATATATTTTATTCAACTTTGAGGCTTAATAACTTTGTGTTTGAGGGAATCGCTCAGAAGAATGAAATGAAATGACATAATACATTATTTTATAATAAAACTAATACATCTTTTATAAATCTTCTAAAAAAAAAAGTCACTGCTTGTGGGGGAAAGTCCTTTTTATTATATTCTCAAAGTGGTTTAAACATAATCTATATGACTCTGATACATTTTGTGATACGTCACAAAAGAATTTATCAAATTTATAATAAAAAATTACCTCAGGTTAGCCTGACCTGCTAATGCTAACAAAAATGCCCATCTCGTGCTATTATGCTAATGTTAAATATGCACATAAATGTTAAATCTGTTTGGGTTTTTTTTTTGGGAGGATCTTTTTTTGTTTTCATTAACACTTCAATAATACATTTTGAAATAAAATAAAAATGAATTATGTAAACAATTTACCTCAGGTTAGCCTGTTAATGCTAGCTATTTATAAAGTTGTCACCAGCGTTCTAGTCTAATACAGATTTAATGTTTGTCTAAATGTTAAAAAAAAAGAAAAAGTTACTTCAGTTACTTGGCGACATTTTGTATCTTGGGGGTCGGGCTGCAAAATGCCTCATGTCTCATGTGATTATGTTAATGTTAAATACCCACATAAATGTTGAATATATTTACTTTTTGTTATGGAAATCTTCTTTAGTTGCCATTGATAATTATGTACACTTTGAAATAAAACATAATTACAAAAATGATCTCAGATCAGCTTCACCTGCTAATCCTAGGTATTTAGCGAAATCTATGTATCTTGATAGCCAACACTTAACCTGTTTTTAACAACGTCCTGAGCTAATATTTTGTGTTTGTTCTCATACGGTTTATGACATTTGAGTGGTTTAGATGCATGAATGTGAAATTATTTTCTTTTATTTTATTACTCTTGTGGTCATTTTGTCTCATGCGGAAAAGAAGTGCAAAATGTCGCTTTCAGGCACTATTTTGCACTATTATGGAAAACTAATCAACAACAGGGTGGTGTGTTGTGGCCCATCGCCAAGGGGAGTTACAAAGTGTGTTATTTCTCTTACACCACAGCATTTCGCCCATGATTACATTATTTTATTAACTGACGAATGACACATCATACTTTTTATTTGTTAATAGATACATTTAACATTGTGTAACATCTGCAAAACAGGCTCAACAAACAAGTTCCTGTTCTCCCTAACATTATAGCAGCTATAAACAATCGTTCCCTCACCAGCCTCACTTTTCACCTCTCTTGAAGTTAATAAGACCAAAAACGCAGCTTGTCATGTTACTGAAAAACCACAAAAGACATTTTGTCTTCAGGTTTTTTCCTGAAAAATTCCCAGTATCAGAAAACTTACAGACTGTTACAATGCACTGAAACTAGAGACTTACAGAAATCTCCTTACAGAAAAATTTCATATTAACACAAATTATATGAACAATTATACCTTTTTATTTGTTAAATTAAAACACATTTTTTTATTTGTTTATTATTGGCCTTTGATTATGTGTAGCGTCCACCATTCTAATCCTTCTGTAAGCTGATAAAGTAGAAATATAGAACAAGCGCATTAATATAAACCTGTGATATGCCTCACAGCTGGCACTACTCTCAGAGCTGCTGTTATAGAAAATGAATCAATTAATTCTGACCAATCAGCTGCCTATCAAATGCACTGTAAAAGAGTTATTCAGCAGTAAACGACTGAGTCATGTAAGGAAACTAAGAAACAAAAATAGGCAATTCTCTGGTCATTTTTTTTACACCATCCATCTCCGAGTACACCTAGAAAAAGGCTACTAGCATGTCCATAAAACACATAAAGAAAATAAATCTCTAATCTCTAAGTCTCTAAAATACATGAAGTATATATTACACTGTCAGACAAGACAAGAAATTTGTTTCAATTATTTATTGATATAAATATATTCAATTGTATGTACACTATTTCAACATGAATATGCATTATGTACAGATTCACTATACAGTTGTTGCTTTTACAGTGTGCGGAGAAATGCCTAAAGTCATAGCCATGTTTGTAAAGTACCATCTAAAGGGGACTTCTGTAGGACTGAGGCACAACTAAGAAACTGATATGATGCGTGGACATGATGAGAGGACCGAAATACTGGTTCCAGTAAAGACTAATAGGCTAACACTGTTCAGCTGTTTATTGTGAAGTGGACTGCTGTACGTTTTTGAGCTAGAAATGTTGCGTTTGAGCCTATTTGTTAGGCCTGGAAATGCTGTTCTATTAAATTATTAATCTGTTTTTGTGATGCTGGGTGTCCAAGGGGACAAAAGCTAGAGCAGGGACTGGTCCGATATGGGTGTCAGCCGGTAACCCTTTAAGAGTGTGGAGTGACTTCTCCTTTTTAAAAAAATCCTTACGGCATTGTCAGGAGCAATATACAAATTGCTATATCTATAGTGACATACAACTCTAACCATCTATTAATGAATAAAGTTTAGTTATCAGCTAAAAAAAAAAAAAAAAAAAAAACAGGTGTCGATTTTTTAAAAATAATTGCTTAAAAAAATTCTAAACATTGATAAAAATGATTCTGTGGTTCAGGTAGCCACATGTCATGCCATGATATAATTTTATGAACAAACTTTTTTTTTTTTTTTTAGCCTGGAAATCCTTAAACCTGATGAGAATACATTTTCTTCACATTTTAAAAGCTTTTCTGTCAACCGGTATGAATAAATTGACCGTCATTGTATAAACAAACAAACAAACAAATAAATAAAATCAAGCCTTTAGTTCTGGGGATGTCATTTAAAGCGAAACTGCTTTTAAATACCCTTAGGGTGTAAGGGGTTAATAAAAATTGTCTTGTAATTGATTTTAAAGATTCGAACAAAGAGCTAGTCTCTTTTTTGAGGGCAAAATAGAGCAATAAACTCAGGGTCATAAACTCAGCTACTGATAAAATGTGCTAATGATATGTGATTCTTTATTAGCAAAAAAAAAAAAATAATAATAATTGACATATATTACTGATTAAGTCCAATTCAGTTCCAGGTTTTAACACTTACTTACGCAAGTATGTGTGTATAGTAAAACCATAATTTGGACATGCTGTTTTCTTGGTAATGAATTGCAGTGTGTTCATGTGTTTTGTAGGTTATATACTACATGTTCAGTGTGTTTGTGCATTTAGAGTGTAGCTTTCAGATAAATGAAAATAAATGGACATGTTTAAGGGACGTCGCTGATGTGTTATTGGTCCCTAATCTGAATTTTTTTGGTCCATCTCGCCTTAAATGAGTTTGACACCCCTGGGCTACAGAAAACTGAAATTTTTAATCTGCTGACCATACAGAGAGAATCAGTGAAAGGCTAATTGAATCTACCAGAATCCATATATATATATATATATAGACGTATGGATTTAACGTCACTGATCCGGTTCAGGTTAAACTAACAGGATTAGACTGCAATCAGATTTCTAATCGATGTACAGCCATCTGAAACTATTAGAACCAATTTCTTTAGTATCCCTTAAGGAAGAAAACATTCTTTCTCAGTTTTGCAGTGCATGATATTTCTGCAAAGATCAACAAAAGAGCCCTGATAAGCCGCCTGGTCCTTTTGTAACCACTGAGCCTGTCCTGATTTGACTGATTTCACTCACAAAAATGACCACTAAATCTGCCACATCATCTCAGTTTGTCTTTGCTTACAAATCCTTCTCTATTACATACACTGTAAAAAAAATAAAAATAAAAAAACTAGCTGTAAATTGTAGAATAATTTAGTGGCAGCAGGGTTGCCAGTAAAGTACTGTAACATTTACAGTGAACAATTGCAAAACATATTTACTGTGATTTCTTACAAAGAATAAGATACCATAATCCAGTAAATATGCAGATTTGGTTGATGCTTCCAAAAACAAAGCAAGCAACTTGCAGTTGATGCAGGATTCAACCGAGCTGAAGATTAAGAGTCTTACTTAAGGACTCAACCCTAGCAGTTTGACAGTACTGGGATTTAAACACATGGCCTTCTGATCTGTAACTTACAGCCTTAACCACTGAACCACCAAACTAGCTCAATGATCTGTAATCGATTCAACCACTTCTACCACTGAATTAATGCACACTAAAAAATGCACTGAATCAATGTAAGCCAGCTGAGCTCAGTGCATAAGGCTTTGAGTTACAGATTAGAAAGTTGTATGTTCAAATCCCATCCTGTGTCAACTGTACATTCAGAGCATCAGCCAAATGAGCAAATGTACTGGACTGTGTGTTATTTGATGTAATTATGCTTATGTATATGTACAAAATATGTTTTACAGTTGTTAACTGTAGATTTTACAGTACTTTACTGCCAACCATGCTGCCAACAATTTACTGTAAAATTTACAGCCAGATTTTTTTTTTGTTTACAGTGTAATAATACCTTAGTTACAATGTGGCCCATGGATTCATTATATTCAAAAAAAAGCAGTCAGTTCAGCCTCTGATTCATGAAACACTGCTACTGAATGAGCTTTTCAGTTTTTCAGGTCCAAACCACACACACACACATACACTCTCTCTCTCTCACACACACACACACACACACCCTGCCAGGTGAATATGTAGGCTAGAATAAATCCTGCAGGTCATCTTTTTTTTGTTGTTTTTTTTGTTTTTTTCAGTGTTCACACAACTCTAATAAGATCCTACTTCAAAGATTGACGACCAGATATCCCAGAATTCCTGCAATGAGTAAAACCACAGTGAAAATGATGCCCGCGAAGATCCTCATGACACCAGCTTCACCTTCGCCCCCATCTTTGGGTTCCTCGTCGCAGATGGAAATGACACCGACGGATGAGTTTCCCACGCTGACTGTGGATTTGAGTTCAGCTCCCGCTTCCTGCTTGGCCTCCACCGCCCACGGCGCCACCTGCACCTTCATCTCCATCTCCTCCATCATCTGTTCGAGCTGAGCGATCTCGGCCTCCAGGTCTTTCAGATCGGCCGTGTCGATGCCCGCGTCCGCTTCGTATTTCATGTTCTGCATGCTCATGGCCCGAGCCGCCACCGTGCTCGTGCTCCCGGTCATGCCGGTCTGGATGAAGTGGCGCGTGGGCACCTTGAGCGGGAAATCCTGCCCGATCTCCAGCGACCTCCTCATGTCCACCTCGAGGATCTCCATGCTGCTGGTGAAGAGCACCCACAGGCGCTCGTACTCGGCGCGGTCGTCGTTGCTGATGCTCTTGTCTTTGAGCAGCGCGGTCAGTCTGGTCCGGTTGGCCGCCGCCAGCTCCTGCGCTTTCCGCCGCGTCTTCTTCAGCTCTTCCCGCAGGTTCTGCGAGTCCGACGTGCTCCCTAAAGCGGACACCAGGTGCCGGTAACAGGCGGTCACCTTGTTTAAAGCGTCCAGCATGGTTTTGCACTCGTCTTTGCCCATATTTGTGGAGAAAAATGAATGAAAAGTTTTCCTGGAGGGATGTGTCGGGTGGAAACCTGCGCCTCGCTCGTCCTCAGTTTCCACGGCAGCGCCACAGCCACGCAGATCCACTCAGCGCTCTGGTCTCGCTCAGCTCCTCTCCAGCCATGTTTCCCCGCATGTTCCCGACGAGACAGCGCACACGCTTAGCAGTAACCGGATCTGCAAACAGCTTTACTTTTGCTCTCGGAGATTAAAGTCGGCGTCAGTGGCCTACACTACACACTACACTACACACCACACTACACTACACACTACAGTGCGCCGCGGCGGTTACGCGTTACACCTTAATGCCCAACACGACAAAGTTCAATGTTTTTCAACGTCATGAATATATCCTGAACAATCCCTGGCTCATAATCCTTTAAAAAAAACACGCAACGTGTCCTCATCTGCTCACAAAAACATCTTACATCCTAATAAAATCCTTCTGATGGACAAAAACCTGCAGGAAACCATCCGCGTATGTGCAATAAACCGCCCTTGCGCTTGCTCTTGCTTCCGAAAATCGTTTAAATGCTCATTTATTGTCTTTTCTCCTTAGTGTTTTGGGTTATTTAGTGTTTTTTTCCCCAGCAGAGAGATGTTCACTTCAGAGCCGCTGTCCATTAAATACCGCTAGAAGCTCACGTGGACGCGCATCACTGACACAACCAGTCAATCTCGCGTTCACGAGGCTCCCGGAAAAATAACCCCGAAATACTAAAAGCTGATTGGTTGGCCGACACTATTGTGTTTATACACCCAAAGTGATTGGCTCATAGACATGTCAGTCAAAAGCGTAAAATCGACAGCTGTTGGATTGTGCGCATGTTTCTGGGCAGCACCATGTTCATATGGAGTGTGTGCAAGAAGCAAATATCAGAAAAAATGTAGAATAAAGTCATACATTGGGCCATATGGCCTAGGTTTAGAGTGCACTGCCTTAAATTTCTATTAATCACTGCAAATAATTTCATTCAGTGTTCAACATCCTTCATTGCTCAGCCTTTAAAAGGTCTAAAAAGCTCTTGGCATTCCTCTGTTTTAGAGAAAACTGTTTATCAAGTGTTCTGAAATGCTAAATCTTACTTTTCAGTGATTATGCTGACATCCATAGCAAATAATTAAACATTAAAGTTTTATGATCAGTATATGTATGGCCTCTATGCAAAAAGAAAAAAAAGGTTAAAATTGCAGTTATTGTGTTTTTCCCTATAGGAGAACCCTTAAAGGTTCTATGTTGAACCCTAGAGGGTTCCCAGTAGCACCACATTAGAAAGCTAAAAAAAAAAAATCCTTACTTTCCAGAAACCTCAAATAAATCCTCCCCCCCCCCCCAAAAAAGTAATTAAATGCTGATATTTGAAAAAAAACAACCATTTTATCCATTGTAACATTAAATGTAAGTATGGATAAACTGTATAATGTGTCGTTCTTTAATAAATAACAAATCGAAACGGTTGGAAAATTGGTGTGGTGAAGAGAAATAATAAAACACTTTGGCACATTCTGTTTTGTGAAAATAATCAACGTCAGGGTGGAAACAGTCATGTCAGGCCGCATCACACCATCCTGTCGTTGATTAGTTTCCTAAAACAGCATGTCCCTTCATGTTTTATTCCTTACTTAACCAAGTTGTAGCAGATTTGAAAAAGAGTATCTCAGTGTTTTGTTTTGGGGTTTTTTTGCATGTATTTAACTTATTTCAATTATTATTATTGAAATATACTTATTGCAAATTATTAAACCATTAGCAATAAGCTGTGTAGAAGAGTAAATGGTTTAAAATGGCATTAATGCGTACGAAACTGCTGAAAATGTGCATAAGAACATGTCTACACCTTTTTCTTCATTACAAACTGACAGAATTTATGAATATGAACAAATATGCAAATTGTAAATGCTCCCACAATTCCAGACAAGCCAAGTCTGAAATCACTTCCTTTAGCTAATAATATTAGCATATTTCTGGCACTTTGTGAGCAAACCTAATCTTTTCAGGTATTGGAGATATGATATTTTTGCCATATTGTGTATGTATAAAAGGCCTGTGATTTTTACATGATTTGATCGAAAAACTGAGTAAATAAACTGTCACTGTTCAATTATTTACATATTTTATCTAACCATACTATTAATATTAAAGAAAAAAAAACCTTTTCTTATTTTTGATCATATATGAATTAGGTATTAGAACATCTTAGACTGAATATCAATGTAAATCAAGATCATCTTGTTTTCATTTTTTTTTTTTTTACCGGAAACGAAATATAATTACAAGATATTTAATGAATAATTTAATTCCTCAAGACTCATTTCTCTAAAAGTCTTAATTAATTATAGTACACAACTTCTTCTCATAGAATCATCATCTTTACATAGCATCAGGTGAACGCTCTCTGTCTCACTAATCGGTGTTTTTAATCTCTCCGTGTTTTCACAGACGTGTTAGTGTTGTTAAGTTTTATTACTAGGAACCCATACCACCTTCCCTAATGAGCTCGGGGTGGCACAGTTCTCTGGTAACAGTTAAAGTCATGATGACTAAGAGCCAGCATCTGCTGGGACGCCCTGAAGGTTTACTCTGCACAGGGGAAAGAGCTCCACATTAACCTGCTGCGCTCATGCAGAACAGGATGCCATCCCAACTATCGCCCCATGGGCAGAAAAACAGCATGTCCCTGCAGGCCTCTGCCTGAGCCAGCTTCCTAAAGCACATTTGCCAGCTGTGCCACCCCACCAGCACGGCCTTCCGAAATCTGAAAGGATTAAGATGACTATAGAGGAAGATTGCGTTTAGTGCTGATTAAACTCTTCAAGTCTCTGCTTTGTGTTCGCAGTAGTCAGTAACCTATAGGAATTATTCACTAACTACAGGAAAGGTGAGTAGTGTCCAAGAGGAATGAATGCCAGGAACGACTCTGATGCATCAGGAAAGTTTTAAGATGTTAAAAAAAAACAGAACTAGGGACTTGCAGATGGTTAATTTTAACCATAAAGTGAAATTTATTATCACAAACTCACAAATACACATTGCTACATGTTTGGAGTTTGGAACCTGACAAAAAATATTTCAATATAAATTTTGCATATTTGAATCATATACTGTACATGTCACATTAAATCATTTTTTTCGGTGGTGTATTTATTAAATTAGTTCAAAGATGAAGCATCCGGGATTCCCAGAGAAAAGTAGATGCTTTCAGAGCATTCCAGCAAATAAAAAAAGGTTTTAGGATCAGTAGCTAGTTTTCTACAGTGACGTTAAAAACTCAGTGCTAAAATAAATGATAAATAGTAACTATTAAAATGCTAAATAGTATTGAAACGCTTAAAGTTACTATTAAAATGCTGAATAGTAGCAATTTAGTTAAGGTTCTAGCTTGTTACGCTGTGCTAATTGTTAGCTAGCCAAAGTTAGCTGCTTAATAAGAGCTATTTCAGCAAAACGTATCTCAGTACACACACATCTCATTTCTGTTCATCTTCCCATCTTTAGTTTTGACTCGATTTAACTCTACTCTGTGTCTCTTCTCTTCAGTTGGTGGTCATGGACACAAGAGTGAGAGATGGCTGAGATTGGCTAACTGCTGAGTTTGACCGCTCTGAAAGCGTCTACTTTTCCCTGAGAATCCTGGATACTTCACTTTTGGTCTAATTTACATCAAATCTGAATTTCTGACATTTATATTTTTGATTTTTATATTTAGGGTTCTGTTGTTGTTTTTTTAAATCTCAAAACCTCAAAGATTAGTCTTTTTCCAATTGTCTTCAACTGTCCAGTTTGGGTGAGTTTGTGCCCATGATACCTCTAGCAAGTTCAAAACTAAGAAATAAAAAATAACTGGCAAAAATGTACATTTATGAAATACACCACAGAAAAAAAAAACATTATGTAAAGTGACATGTTTATAATTAAAATATACAAAATTCATATTCAAATCATTTTGTCAGCTTTCAACCTCCATACATGTACCACTAATATTAAGACCATGCACAAGTTTCCTTTTATCTTACTTAGTCAATTTTAGATTCGCATGCTCATACGGTGATAATTATTGGCACCTGTCATGAAAATGAGCACAGCTGAACTGTTTTGCTGCAGGGGCTCTTGTGAAGATTGATGTATTCTTGAATTCTGCTGAGTACCAGGATATTTCACCCTTAAATCTGCTTGTCTCTGCCAGGAGGTTAAGCCTTAGCCATAAATTAAACTTTTTACAAGATAATAACCAAAAAACCTACATCCAAATCACCACTGAAATGGTTGTTGGAGACAAAATGAATATTTTTCAATGACCATCTCAGTTTTAGGATTTGTAACCTGTTGAAATTTGTGGTCTGAACTGATCACGTATAGCGGTAAATGAAGCATATACTGTATATCAAGTATGAAGGCTCTTAAAGGTTCTGCATTGAGGAGTGTCTCCAGTCTTGTTAGACGTTTCAGAAACAGGCCCAAGAGAGTCTTTAGTAAATATTAATTCTGGGGTGTGAATTGTTGAAAGAATTTAGTGCTAAAATAAAATCACACCCTTTTATTTATTTACTTATTTTAATTTTATATATTAATCTTTGTTAATTTCCATAAAGGTGGCCAAAAATTCTGCTGTCCTGAACTGGTACTGTAACTCAGGATGGTTGTTTTTTTTTTTTTTTTTTTTTGCTCTACAAATCTCAGATGATGACTTTGGTTATGGTTGTCACATATTGCAGATTTCTGTATTGCACCACTGCAAGAGGAAAAAAAAAATAGTTTATGTATGGATGCATGCTTAATAGCCACTAAATAATTTCATAAAAATTACAAAAGAAAAAAAAAATTTAATGAGATTACATAAAAAAAAAACTGTAATGCAAAAAAATGCAAATTCTACTACTACTAAATTATAAAAAACTATAATGATGTTACAGTAATTACTGTTTGTTCAGTCGTATATTTTGAATATTTGTATAGGTTTTCGTTTCATGATGTTACTCAGTAATTTGGATTACAATGTTATACAAATGAACACACTTATAAAAACATTTACAACCAAAAAAAAATTGGACTTTATGTGCATTTTTAAAAGAGCATATACACTGTAGTCTCTCTTTTATTTTGAATGTACATATTATGTTCCGCACATTACACTACTAATCCGTTCTGAGTCAATGTCAAATATTACTTCTGTGATATTCTGCAAACAATAATAATCTTTGCTTTAAATATAAATTAAAAAGTCAAAAGTGTTTATGATAAAGCACATTAATGATGCAATTACTAATGACCTGCCTGTAAATATGTGCATGGGTGATAATTAAATATTTTCTGATTTCAGGGTTTAACAACAATACTGAAAAGTAATTTTTCATTTTGTAAGATGATTCCTGTCATGTCTGATTCATTCAGGACGAAAGCCTCAGATCTAGCTCGCTGCTTGATCCCTAGGAAGCGGGAGGATCTCACTGCCTGGCTCTCTGGGAAGCGTAAACATTTATTCATGCTGCCATATTAATGAACGGTTCAGATGTTTGCTCTGGCATCTGTACACAAACCTTGTCATTTAAATGTGAAATGGAAATCACATGCATCGAGCTAATGAAGTATGAAGTCGCTGGAATGAAGAGACCACTCGTCCTGTCCTCACGATGAACTTCAGATGTTGTTAGATAGATTAACAGGTTTCTAAGTGACCTGGGATTAGCACTATAATGCCCTCTAATGCCACTTTTAATGGAAATAGCTCCTCTTCCTCTATAAGAATAGTTTCCATACCCACCAGGGAAATCTGCTGGTATATTTTACTCAAACACATTCATAGATTCAGATGTAGCCATTGTTTTCTGTTGAAGGCAGCAAAGACGAAAGGTCTTGTTGTCGTCACAACAAGGAAGGAATTTTATCATTGCAAGTGCTTTAGTGCACATATAATAAATTATACTGAAATTACTCAAGACGGTGTGTAACCCTGACAGTTTGTAGCTCTGACAGTTTATATAAATGCACTCGTTCCAATACATCAACGGTTCAGCATACACAAAGATGCTCCACATAAACAATTGAACAAACAGCAAGTGTAATTGTTAAGGTGGTAAAGTTTTCCATGAAAAGACGTCTAACTCAAATATTGTTACAAATATTGCAACTTTAACTTTTCCCACACGACACACATGACTTTGCGCTTTGTGGATTATCAGTAACATGACAAGTTGCATTTTTCCCTCTTTCTCTCCCTCTTTCTTCTGTCGTTCAAGAACGACACTAGCCAATTAAGGCATCACTTAGCTCATTTATAAGGAATATGACAGTTAACACTCTCCTCCAAGCATGTTGAGATATGAACTTCTTAAATAAGACAAGCTGGAGAAAGTGCTTCATTAGTGTTTCATCATTTTTTTTTTATAAACAAAATGTTCAACTGAACTTTTTATTTATTTTTTTGACCACTGGTGAAAAAATAGAAATAGACATTAGTGTGGATTTTATAGATACAAAACTGATTTCCACTTTAGCAGAAAGTAGAAAGTAGACATTAGTGCTTCATAAGAGAGTTAGAAGTACAAACTGAGTTTTTGGTTTAGTTTGAAAACATGAAAAATTATACATTTGACTGACATATGGGCTTCCTAAATAAATAAAATTGTAGAAAGTAGACATTACTGCTTCATAAGAGTGTTATAAACAAAAAAATTGATTTCAAGTTTAGTCTGAGAACATGAAAATTATATATTTGACTGACATACGAGCTTCTTAATAAATAAGGGTGTGTCTTGGCCTTCAAACTCCCAGACTGGTAGCTGTGGTGAGATAAGAAAGAAGTAGGAAGTGGGTAGAAATTAGCAAAAAAAAAAATAATAATAATGCAGCGGGGGCAAAAGGAGGTTTTCTTATTTTGCTAATTTGTGGTCTCTTATGTACTTGTTTTTAAAGCTTAGAAGGTACCTCCATTTCTACTATGTTAACTTCAGAGACATTTAGGTACAGGATCCGGAGAAATGACGTTACTGAATGTACCAGCCAAGAGTAAAGTACAAGCTGAGATAAAGCCTGATCTGATCTGCTGAATTATTTATGCCCTCCCACCACTCAGGAGAGGCGATGCGGTTCATAGCAAGATTACATGAAATAACAGAGACAGAATCCAACAAGCTTCTCACAGTCACTGCAAAGGAGAAGACTGCAGAAACCTGGGAAGGATTCATTACACATTTATAAGCATGGCATAAGTCTTTTGTAAAGCAGTGCCAAAAATATGTTGTTTTGCCTTAAAATAAAAGACAGAAAACAGAAAAGCCCTATTCAACATTGATGAAGCTCTAAGACTCTTATATGAAGTAGCTATTCCAATCCTCCTTATTCAGCTGACATATAAAGTTATAGAAATAGACATTCACGCTTCATAAGTGCAAAATAAAAGCAAAATTGATTTGCACTTTAGTTTGAGGAAATGAAAATTATAAATTTAAATGAGATATGGGCTTCTTAATAGGAAAAGTTGTGGAATGTGGACATTAGTGCTTCATAAAGGCGTTACAAACACACAATTTATGTGCTTCTTAAATCACTATACTTGTTGAAAGTAGACATTAGTGCTTAATAAGAGTGTTATAAACACAAAATTGATTTCCACATTAGTTTGAGGATATAAAAATTATAAATTTGGCTGACATATGAGCTTCTCATATGAGTAAAGATGTAGAAACTCAACATTAGTGCTTTATAAGCACTGCTTAGAAACACAAAATTGATTTCTGCTTTAGTTTAGATGATTATAAATGCGGTTGACATATAGGATTCTTAAATAAGTAAAGTTGTGGAAAGTGCTTCATAGGAGTGTTATAAATGTAAAGTTGATTTCCACTTTAGTTTATGAACACGAAAATTATACATTTGATTGACATATCGGCTTGTTTCATTAATTAATTATAAACCAAGATATAAGATATAAATAAAAAAATCCAACAGTCACCTATAATGATAATTGAGGTTCCTCTCTATTCTGTTTTTTTTATGCAAAGATTAAGTCACATAATACGTAAAAGCTTCGAAGTCGCCTGCACCAATCCTCCAGCATTGCTCGATAAAAGATTTATACAGTCGTTATGAATGTGTTATTCTCACACTGAGGACAAAGTAGACGTCTTTTTCCTATATCTACATTATGTAGAATGTAGTCATGTACAAGGCCCTATAAGAAGTCACCTGGTAACTGAATGCTAAGAACAACCTGGTGATATGGATGACGTTGCAGCCGACTCTGTACCTTTTCCTTTAAATAAGCCTCCTCGTCTGGATTGGGAGCTTTACCTACTAAACCCAGATCATCCTAAAGGAGCATCGGCATCTGCCGCTTCCAGTTTAAGCGCTAATCCAATCACATCTTCACCCACAGCAAGCGGAGAACAGAGGGTGACAGTGACAATCCCAGGATCTCCTCCTCCTCCTCCTCCTCCTCCTCCCTTCTTGTCCTCTTTCCTCCATTCACTTGATCCATCTCTCCGTTTCCAGTTTCATCCCTGACAGGTCACGTGACAGCAGAAGGGCAACTGTAGACAGACTAAAAATGGCAGCTTGTCATATCTTCATATTTCAGCTTGAAAAAAAATCCAAGCTGTAACCACAGTAGAATTGTACACCAGCCAGTGTGTGTTTGTGTGTGTGTGTGTGTGTGTGTGTGCATGATACCTTGCAAAGCAATAAGGAACATAGTGAAATTTCAGCCACATGCCTTTATATCCTAAGATAGCTTTATTCCATGTTTAAGCTAGCATTTTGTCATTTTCTCTGCACTTACAGTCAGCTCTATAATTATTGGCATCCCTCAATAGAATAGGGCATACTCTAAAATGTGATTATGTCCTTATGTAGCTTTTACATATTGATATAATGTCCCCATACTACATAACTACACTCATAAAAAGAGTAGCGTCATTTGAAATACTATACGATAATCGGAATTTTGTGTTGTGGTCAAACTTTTTTGTCATGCACACCATCAAAAAAAAGGTTCTTGCTCTTGTAAAGATTGTTGGCATCATGAATTCTGCTAAGCACTGCTACTTTTAGACCAACACCTGGTTTCATCCGGTAGATGGCTCTTTAAATAAAATATTGACCCCGATTGTACATCCACATCAACACAGAAGTGGTTGCAGGACATAAAACCAGGGTTTTGTAACGTCCACTTTTGTCACTGGATTTGAACCACATTGAAAACCTATGCTGAATTAAAAATAGCCTCTAAATGCGCGGGGCGAAGAATAAACGAATGGAAAGAATATGGCACAACTGTGACTCTGCCTAGAGGAGGTCATCTCCGTATAGTTTGAGAAACCTTGAACAATTTTGCCAAGAACAGGGGGCAAATATATCAGGCTCCATGTGTGCAAAGCTGATAGGTATACCCTGGAAGACTCGCAGCTGTAATTACAGTCAAAGAGGATTCTACCAAGCACTTATGCAACCACCTAATGTTTGCTTTTTTGTTTAACATTTGTGACACAGTTTAAAATATTTTGTATTTCTCATCAAGTGAATCATCAAATGTAAAAAAAAAAAAAAAATAGATAAAAATCATAATTAAGTCCATATGAGTCCCTGTTTGTAAAACTACAAAATTTGGACAAGTTCGATGGGAGTGAATACTTATGCAAAGCACGGTATTTATAGGTTTTTGCTCATTTTTATGCAGGGTGTCAATAATTATGGAATTGACTGTACTGTTGCATTGTCTGTTTGTGTATTATTGTATTATTTTTTAGTTTCCTAGGCCACTGAAAAATACAAGCGAGAATTAGTTTCTAAGTATTACTGTGCCTTCAGCTCTCAATAAGATCAACTACCAAATGTCTAAATGTAAATGTGTGTACACAGATTTCTGCAGCAGGGTCGACCTGGCTGTGTATTATACACAGTAATAAGTAATAAGGGATTAGAAGAGTCCCTCACTCTTCTACTTACATTCTGTGCACTGAAGAAATTTCTTGCTAACTGAAAGTCACTGTATTTTACTTCACTTACACACCAGCTACAATGTTAATTCCCTCGCAGTGCTTTAAAATGTGCACATTTCTCCTATGGCAGCAATTAAATGAAAATGGGCGACTGTAACAAGCTGAGATATTGATCTATCCCCATGGGGTAGAGGACTTCTTTCCACATGTGGTCTTTTATAAATTATTCATAAGCAAACGTGAAGCACGTTTATTACATGGTAAGAGGGTTAAAAGTGGATGCTCGGTGATCACGTGATACAAGACGGACATTTTATAAGGTGTATTATCTGGAGGAATGCATTATGAATTATGAGTGGAGCATTAAATCAGTGGAACAGTTTATTATCTAGCAGACCAAATGTATGTCATGGATGTTGACAGCTGCGACTGCAGAAAGTGCCAAATCTGAATCAGTGATGAGAACATCATCATCATCATTATCATTATCACTGCTTGGGAAAAAGTGACAAATTCTCCAATACCCTCCACCAATCTGTCACTGTTGCTAATCTCTAAAGAGGCACATGAACATTTTATGCAGTGACAGTTATGGAATAAACTCCATACTGGCATGATTTCTGCCATATTATATATTTAAGGAAGCAGTTTAGCATTCGGATTGAGTCTCCATCCTGGAGTAATCGAGAGTGGCAGTCTGAGAAAGGACTCTTCAGCCTTTAATCTGCTTTAGCGGATTGCTAATGCATGTTTTATCATGTGTAAATCCTCAGGGTGACCTCACACAGACACATGCCGGAGAGAGAGAAAGAGAGAGAGAGAGTAGTGAAGGGAATTCCGGCTCTTTTCAGAGAGACGGATCATTTGGCTCCCAAATTTAACTCATTGCTATATTTTGATCAGTAAGAACAATGACGTAAGGGATGTAATCACATGTTTCAATGTTATATCTAAACATAAATAGGACTGAGTAGCACAGTGATGCATTGTCACCTCACAGCTCCAGGGTCCCTGATTTAATCTTAAACTGGAGTTACTGTATGCATGGAGTTTCACATGTTCGTCCTGTGTGCGTGTGGGTTTCCTCTGGGTTCTCCGGTTTCCTCCTACCTCCCAAAAACATATCCGAAAGACTCTAAACGGAGACTCTAAATTGTCCATAGGTGTGAATGGGCGTATGTGTGTGTGTGTGTGTTATAAATGTGCATCTTTGTGTCTTTAAAAACAGCCAGTATCTTAAGCAGCCTGTTATATTGTTAAATTATCATTAAAATCATCATGTTCTCAGTTTTCAGGTTTTTACAGGTCAGTTATAGCTTGGTAGCTCCACCAACTGGAAAATAAGTGTATATACATATAAATAAAGGTATTTTATCTTTAATTTACAAAAAAAAAAAAAAAAAATCCAGCTACCAGCAGCCAAAATACAGGCCAAGCTGGTCAAACTAGGACACTGTCTTTGTCTAGCTTCCTTATTACTTGAGTGAATTGAACAGTAAATGTTTAAGGTTTTCTAATTGATTCACTGTTGTGTTATTTTCTTAAAAACAACCTGTCTATGATGTAGCGTTAGCAGAAGTAATTCCTTTTCACCATGTAATTATGATGGTTTACCAGTTTGACCAGCTCAGCCTGTGCTTTGGTAGGTGGTCACACCAAGCTGGACGCTTCAGCAGGGATTTCCAGCAGTCTGTGGGCAGACTGTAAACTATTTTCATTTCAATGACGAGGTTATTCGGTATAAGGATGAGGCTGTAGCCATAATATGATGACTCTTTTTTTTATTGTAGTCTTAATTATACCCATTTTAACGGTTTGCACTGTCGCACAGAATGCTATCTCAGCTTGACTAATATAAATAGCATGGCATGTAAAATGATATGAGTAAATTAGTCCCAACTTTATGAATTTTACCCTTGCTATCCATATCAAGCCACAGGTTTAGAGCATGTGCCAGACAAAAATCGACATTTCAAAGTGTCTTTTATTTCTCCTTTCTTATTTCTGTTGAACATTTAGCAGTACAAATGAGATGCTATAAGAAATAGTTCTGCTGGGGCTGGCACTTAGTAGTTTGTGTTAACTTTTGTACTCTTGTTTATGTGATGGTCTGTGCTTAATGTGTTAATCAAGTTATTCTCTTGCAAATTTCCCCTTTTGGGAAAACAATAAAATTTTAATTGAATAATTGAATTGAACCATACAGAAATGATTTTCCCATCTTATAGGCCAATCCTTAAATATTTTACACCTACAAACCTACTATTAATTTATATTTACGTATATATATATATATATATATATATATATATATATATATATATATATATATATATATAAACAAAAATATATATATATATATATA
>CM075008.1:25918974-26007023 GCA_037576675.1 Pangasius sanitwongsei | reverse complement strand
TTCTTTTGCTGAAATGCTGTATTTGGTTTACGCCAAACATGCCCTCTGTTATGGTGTCCAAATAATTCAGTTTTAGATTCATCTGTCCAAAGTTTGATTTTGTTCCAAGGTTTTGAAGAAAACCTGATCAGATGAATCACAACTCAAATACAACTCAGTGCATTGACGTGGAAACGGTGTACGCTTTTGAATGAAATAATTTTTTTCAGCGTAGGAAGCTGCAGAGGTAGCAAAGTTTACAACAGTAGCGGATTCCGCAGCCAGAAGCGTTTTCAGTGCAGTCGTGTCCCTGCGCAGAGAAGGTGGTGCTTGTAGTGTGATTTAGGGCGAGTCCAGAGGGATAGGTTGTGAAATTTTTGGGGCGTCACATCTGGACCCAAAAGGGATGAGACTCGCTGAAGTAAAGGCATGTGATCAGGTGAAAATAAATAAGACGGAAAAGAGTTTTAATCTGTGTTTTGAAACGAGATGAGGTAACTGTCTGACCATACATCATTACTAACCATAAGAACCCTATTTACCAGGAATCATAATAATCAAAAAGTGAAAGTTGTTGTTATATTAATAGAAAATCAGTCGGACTTTTCACGCATGTGGCAGTTCGCAGTTTTTATGAATTTCTGTGGCAGTTTTTTCCGATTACATTCTTGAATATTAATTGTCACAGTTTGTTCATTTTCCCCTTAAAGGCTTGATATCTTTTAATCTCCTTTGACTATTGACTCTTAAATTCAAACAACTTAATTAGGGCATTTTCTTTTGTGTCTTGGGTTTTTGCCCTCTTGTCTTTGGCTTTTGCCCTCTTGTCATTGGTTTTGCCCTCTTGTCATTGGTTTTGCCCTCTTGTCTTTGTTTTTTGCCCTCTTGTCTTGGGTTTTTGCCCTCTTGTCTTGGGTTTTTGCCCTCTTGTCATTGGTTTTTGCCCTCTTGTCTTTGGCTTTTGCCTTCTTGTCATTGGTTTTGCCCTCTTGTCTTTGTTTTTGCCCTCTTGTCTTTGTTTTTTGCCCTCTTGTCTTTGTTTTTTGCCCTCTTGTCTTGGGTTTTTGCCCTCTTGTCTTTGGTTTTTGCCCTCTTGTCTTGGGGTTTTGCCCTCTTGTCTTGGGGTTTTGCCCTCTTGTCTTTGGTTTTTGCCCTCTTGTTCTTGGTTTTGCCCTCATGTTTTCTTGTAAAAAAATTTTTGTGCCTGACATTTTTTTAATAATCATGCACCTAGTTGAAAAGGTTGAAGAGCTGAATTTTTTTCCCAGTTAACCAGTTCTAAATGACGTGCATTATTTGCAATTTATGTTCACCGTATAAGTGAATTAGCTGTTACTATAGCAACGACATTGTATTAGACCGGGTGCATTGATGTAAACCTAGCAGCTGGAACTACTGTCAGAACTGCTGTTCTAGAAAATTAATCAACACTTTGACCAAGCAGAATCGACCATTCCCTAAAGAGCGTCTTTTTATCATGGCTACTACAGGTAGAGCAGAATGCAGACTTCCGGGCACCGGCTGCGGGATGTGGAGCAGCACCATCCCTTGCTGTCCAGCGGGGAGGAGGAAGTGACCGTGGGCCGGGTCTGGTTCATCCAGGACGGCTGCGGCATGGTGTGTGCCTCCATGACCTGGTTTCTAGTGATGTACGCAGAATTCGTGGTGAACTTTGTCATGCTTCTGCCCTCCAAAAGCTTCTGGTACTCGTTCATCAACGGCGTGGCGTTCAACTTCTTGGCCGTGCTGGCACTAGCGTCGCACCTGCGCACCATGCTGACAGATCCGGTAAGATTCAGTTTAAAATGTCTAGAAGTAAATAATGCCGAGTTTGGCTAAAGCTTATTCGTAACTCGGAATAAAACTCCCCCCTAGACTTGGAAGTCGGGAAGGAGTTCAGCAAATGATGTCATGTCAACATGGCCGCTCGCCCGATCAAATAAAATATCGCATAACTACTTTAAATAACTTTATAGTAGTATTTACTTTAGATTAAGCAACATGCGGAACACACCGAGCTTCATGAGGGGCAAAACATCGTCACCATCTTCACCATTATCAACATGCCTCTCTCTCCCCTGTCAATCACAGCGAAACTAGCCAATCATGTGCATCTGTGAGCTCATGTATGCGGAAGAGGGTGGATAGCACTTTCCTCTGTGTGCGTTACGCTGCCCTGTGATGCAGCATGAGCAGCAGTTTGAATAGGTTTGGCTTCATGTGTATAATGGCCTGTTGGTAGCCATGCTAGAATATTACGTAATTCTGAGTTCCCACTTCTGAGTTAAGTCTTTTGCAACGTGAGTCATTTTGAGTGGAACTGTGGTGCAACCTTGAAATCTAGTCACTCAGCTGAGGAGCTTCACGGGAGGCAAAAATATCTTTAAGATTGAGTTCTTAACTGGTCAGTGGAATTAAAACTCAAAGAAAGTACACCTGTAATTAATATCCATCTTTATTCAATGACCGCTTTAATAAAAACGGGTTCTGTGAGGGAAAGTCCCTCTACTAAATAGCTAAATATTACTGTACACATTTTAAATAATGGAGTCTCATAAGGGTGTAACGATAAAGCATATCATATTGTTCGACACAAGGCTCTTGATCCGTCTGTGTATCAAACAATACATACATCAGCCCGTATAATAAAGAAGACTATTTGTCATAAAATACTCCTTCTATTGCATGAGGTGTAATAAACATTTAAATCTAATCAAGCCTGAGTAACTTTCTCTTTATCTCGAATCAGGAGAGGCAACAGGGGTTAAAAAGAAACACATTTCTCTTAAGCACGCTGTTTTCAAAGCAGCTGTGGCTACTTTCAGCAGGAAGCAGGAGCTGGAGATTTCTGAAGATGTTGTTTTTTTTTTTAGGTTTAAAGTTGGACTTGGTTTAAAGCTGAAGGAGAAGAAGGCAGGGCCGAGCACATTTGCAATTCTAAACTTTCACATCAGGAAAATCCGCTCCTTGGGTTCACGCTCTGTGTTTGTCTGTAGCACGGTAAAATATCATGTGTTATGGGAGGTTTTGCATAGTCACTGAATGACAATGTGGGTTAAATTATACAATACAGGATTCACAGAGCGACCACAGTTTATCAGATGTGCTTAATAGCAACCGCACCGTTTATTCAGCGGCAAATGCTTTTAAAAACACAGAGAATAACACCACCTGTTCGCTTACACACTCTCTCACACACACACACACACACACACACACACACACACACGCACACACACATGGTGAGTTGTTTTATCCCCCAGAGAGTCACGTGCAGTAATTATATTGTCTTTGGCAGCTAAGAACAAAAACACTGTAATAGCTCTAATGTTAAATGTTAGTAAAGTGTGTATTATATGCAACAGTGATAAAGGTGCACTCAGAAAACACACATTTCTGTATTACTGTGTGCTTTCCTGTGCCTGGAACGTTGTCTGAGGTCAGTCACATGACCACAGTTGATCTTAGTGGAGCTGTCGTGGCCTAACGGTTAGAGAGTCGGACTCGTAACCCGAAGGTGACCTGAAGGTTGTGGGTTCGAGTCTCAGGTCCGGCAGGGATTGTAGGTGGGGGGAGTGAATGACCAGCGCTCTCTTCCACCCTCAATACCACGACTGAGGTGAGACCCTTGAGCAAGGCACCGAACCCCCAACTGCTCCCCGGCCGCCGCAGCAAAAAAGGCTGCCCACTGCTCCGGGTGTGTGTTCATGGTGTGTGTGCACTTAATATTAAAAAATGACACCTCATGCTTTTTATCCATTTCTAGTTACATTTCATGTTGTGGAACGTCCACAATACAAGTTAGTTCCAGGTATCACTTGCGTTCTAGCAGCTATGAATGATGTTCCCTTACCATCTCTCTTTTCTTCTCCGTGCTGAAGACATAACAGTAACTGACTGTTACAAAGTGGTGACACTGGAGACTCCTTCCGTCAATGTTCAATAAACGTCTCTTCACAGAAAACTTCACATCATAAATTACACATCATACGTTTTTTTTTTTAATCCGTTTATGTGGAGCATCCGCCATCCGATAACATTTTGGAACAAGCGTGTTAACACAAACCTGTCATAGTTATAGTTATAGAAAATTAATCACCACTTTCTGACCAATCAGAGTCAAGCATTCAAAAGCCCTCTGGTATCATTATGTATTATCACCGTCAGTGTGACCTACGTGAGCGATGAACGATACAAATGAATGAATCAGATGTTCATGATGAGCATGTTAAGGAAAAATGAGGTACACAATAGACCAAAGGTTTGTACTGAGTATTAAATTCCCAAAAATGAAGTCACACATGAAAAGTAATTTTGCTGTGAAACGCTCACTCTCTAATGTCACTGTTTTCTCATCGGTTTAATCCTGTTCACTATTTTCCACCAGAAAGACGGTGTGTTACTCAGAGTGCTCATTTTCTAAAAAAAAAAAAAAACTGTATTTCTTAATTTATTCTTTTTACTCAGTGATGTGTGGTGTGAGTCGCTGTCAGCTGTCGTTTAACCGAAAAATCATGACTCACTACTTAACCTGCTGTTAATATTTCTTGTACCTCACCCTATAAGGATTTCTTCTTCATGCATTATTTTAGGAAATAATTATACATCCACGTTTATTATTATTCCACACATATTAATGAATGAGTCCCAGGTCGTGGTTTTTTTTTTTTGTTTGTTTTTTGTCCTCTTTTTTTCCTCTCACCGAGAGAATGTCGTGTGTGTTAGGGAGCTGTTCCGAAGGGAAATGCCACTAAGGAATACATGGACAGTCTACAGCTGAAACCAGGGGAAGTCATTTACAAGTGCCCTAAATGCTGCAGCATCAAACCAGAGAGAGCTCATCACTGCAGGTGAGACGGGATGGGATGTTGTCACGTGATTAGCTTCTTCGTATACAGTTAACAACACTCTGCTAAACGAACTTTAGACGGGGATCCCCAGGTGGAAAACCTTCTGATCTTTACCAAAATTATTATATTTATTATCGTATGCTTACAGTCATTAGGTTGCTTGCCTGGTGACCTAAACCTTAATAACTCAAAAACAACTTGGAAAGAAATCTATAAATATTATTTCAGAATATTATTGTACACATTTAAATAGCGGATATATGAAATCAGTCTGTACGGAGTTTGAGAATCGTTGCTCTGAATAACCCGGATGTTCCAACATTCAGTGCAAGTCAGTGACGTTACCAGGCCTTTCCTCTCCTGCCTTGTCTGCTCATCACCCGACTTCCTGTCTGAATCTCATTTCTGATTATTACTAACCTGCATTTGCATCCAAACCTGTGTGCATAATTAGACTATTTTATTAAAGACCTCAAATGTTTGCCTTCTGGTTTTTTTTTTTTTTTTTTTGTTTTTTTTTTGGAATCTGTTTCCAGCATCTGCAAGAGATGCATCAGGAAAATGGATCATCACTGTCCCTGGGTGAACAACTGCGTTGGAGAAAACAACCAGCGATACTTTGTGCTGTTCACTGTAAGTAGCCTGTTTGACAGGGATGAACTTGCTTTTTCCGATGCCCAGCTGCTGACGTCTTCCTCCCGAGCAGCGCATGCTAGGCAAATGCTGGTTACACAACAGGACTGACATTTGAATGTTTGTGTTGCGGCTGTGAGCGATCGCTCTGATGGGCTCTTTGTTATCTAAATGCTTTGTGTGATTAGGATAGACTGTAACAGTGAGGTAAGGTTTCATAAAAACATCACTTAACATAGTGAGGGGGAAACAAAAATTTTCATCCAAGGCTACACGGAAAAACTGTTTTTTTTTTTTTTTTTTTTTGTCTCATCAAGTTAACTCATCTTGGCTTATGTTTCTCTGATTTATTTGTATCTTTTGAATTTATTTTTCCTTGACTGTGTCCTTCTCATGTCTCTGCAGATGTACATCGCTTCAATCTCTCTGCATGCCCTCTGTCTCAGTGGTTTCCACTTCTTCACCTGCGTCAAAGTCCAGTGGAACGGTGAGTCCTCAGGGTATTAACGACTCTTCCTCAGGGAAGCGGCCATCTCCTGGCTGAAAAATCAGCCTTGTTAGTGAACAAAGTTGTGGAGGTTTACATTAATTTGAAAATATTTCATTGCCAATATTCCAACATTGCAATGTAAATAAAAACCAAAGTGTGTGTCGCACAAGCAGCACTTCTCTTTTCAACCATCAAAGCTACAGTGAAGTCAAACAACGTCCTCGTCTTCATTTCATCGTTATTGCTGATTATAATAAATCTAATCTGGACAGCAAGCGAGGCTAGTTAGTTAGCCGATACTAGCTAGGACCTCTCTGCAAAAAATGACCGCTTAGCAAGTGGAAGTGTCTTAAATAAACCGATAAACCAAAATGTCTAGAAATAGGTTTATTAATCTTATATTTAGTTTGTTGTAATCTTATAATAGGAAATATTAGATAAATTTGACTGTAGTCAAGATATTTCCACTTGCTAAGATGTCATTGCGTTGCTACAGTTGTGGTGCGCATGTTGTGTGAGCCTCTTTTTTTTTTTTTTTTTTCCCCCACATCAGCACAAAAACTGCACCAGCCAGCGTCATTTCTCTATAGAAAAAAAAAAACACAGCTGTGAAAGCAGTATTAAAAAGTCTATAAACTGAGAGAGATGTGATGGTTCAGTTGTTTTAAAAAGGTTGTGAAAAGTGTAATTGATGAGAAGTCAGGTCTCAATGAGGTGCCATGAGGTGGAACAAATTATTTATTGATGAAAGAAGTAGAACGTGCGCCAGTTTCAGCTGTATCGTTCCTCCCACAGCGGTTTTTATATTGATTTTCTCTTGCATCAGCATTAAATCTACCTTTAGGTTATCTCACAAGGGGGAGCTGTTCCTTCTCGTTTATTTAACATGCTAATTCCTCTCCTACTTTGGGAGCAGATATGTAACAATACAATTCGATTCCACAATACTGGCTTCACGGTTTGATTCGATTCTCAGAATATCATGAACAAAATTTGACGGATTCAACCAGGACGGATTTAATTTAACCAGAAATAGAGCTCCAAAGTCGGCTAAAATGCCCAACTTCTTCTGTGCAGTCTTTCTTGGGCTCTGTAGATCGCAGAGGGGCGGGGCTGGTGTCATTTGAACGCTACTATAAAGCTCTTTTGAACTATTATATAATGTGGCTGTGTAACGTGTCTGTTTTTGTGATTCGGAGCTGTCATACACTATGAGTCACAAGTGCACATGATTCCTAGTAATGGCACAGGCTTTCCATGAATGAATGCAATAATGTGACCAGTGTGCTTGCTGTATATTTTACCTCTTTGGGTTGTGCAGATTGGGACCGCGGGTGTAAATTGCATTAGATGCACAGTTAATAGAATGCTGATTTCCACGATGCACATCGTCACATTTTTTGCATCATGTCATGTTGCATCGTTAGACCCCTATTCAGGTGATTAAAATCTCCCAACTGTCAGTAACATAATGTCTACAAATCTAAAATCAGCTTAAATAAACCAGACCAATCAACTTATTTATTAGTAAAGAATAAAACTTTTTTTTTTTTTTTTTTAAATAATTAATGACAAGGTGGTGTGATGTGACCTGAGATTGTTACCAGCGTGAAGACTATTTTCCTACAACAGCACGTCTCGAAGTGTTTTATTCCTCTTACACCACAACGATTTAAAAAAAAAAAAAAAAAAATTATTAAAGAATGATTTCATATTTATTTATCTATCTATAGCTACTTTTAATGTTGTGTAACATCTTTGAAACAAGTTAGTTCATGTTATCATTCCCTCACCAACCTCTCTTTTTTTTTTTCTTCTTCTTTTTTTAATAAAACAAAAAATGCATCTTGTCATGTTACCTGGAAACCTCAAAGTGTAAAACCCTCTGTACTGAAGACTTTCCCGCACCAGAAAAAGTAAAGTTCCAGCTTTACCTCCGTCTGTTACAAAGCGCTGACACTGGAGACTCATTTCATAAATGCTAAATAGACATCTCCTTACAGAAAACTTCACCATATTAACAATTATCCTTTTTTTTTTTCTAAATAGAAATGATAATCTTCTCATTCTATATTAATATATTTATATATACACCTGTGCTATGAGTTACACCTTCCGACCAATCGGAATGGAGAATTTTACAGTGCTGTGGTATATTATAATAAATCGTAACGTCAGGACGGAGTAGAGTCGAGTCATTTCCTTGTTTCTCGGAAAAGACGTATCTTTGACGTGTCTTTGGTTTGAAGATTTATCCAGACAGCTTTACATCAACCGTTGCGTTTTTATTGTGGTAAGGAAGAGCAGATGAGGTTATTTGTGTGTAACTGCGTATGTTACAGAGTGTAGTGACTTCTCCCCTCCGGTGGCTGTCATGCTCCTCATTTTCCTGTGTCTGGAGGCTCTCCTCTTCCTCACCTTCACCGCTGTCATGTTCGGCACCCAGATTCACTCCATCTGCAACGACGAGACGGTGAGTCAGTCAAGCCATACGCTAGTGTGGTGACTTTCCACTCATTAAACCTAGACAACAACCACATCTACTGCTGATTAACTAATTAGACCACTTCCATTACTAATACTCAGATGACTACATAAAGTTTACACCCCCCCCTTATTTTACAGTTCATGTACAGACCAGAATTGCGTGTTCAGTTAAAGGTTTCAGATTAAAACACTTGTTAGATATAACATGGAGCTTAAATTTGTACATATTTCTACAGAGTCAGAGGTAGTAGATATCTTTATTAGCAGTCTTAAAATTCGCACGTCCACTGACTTGCTCTAGGTGAGTAATTTTAATGTGCCTCGTTAAGACATTTAATCAAGTGAGATGTTTGACAAAACCCCAAATAAATGGCAGGGCACCTGTCCTCTAAAAATGTCATTTTGATTGTCTCACTACTTTATTTTGACCACAGAACATCTGTAAACCCTGCAATCATTCCAAATGCTTTGTTGGTTTCATAATTTCACACGAAGGGCGTGCAGAATTTTGTACTTAAACATAAAATAGTGTTAATAAATCACTCCTGCTGTTGGACAATGTGAGTACCGTGATGTACACAAATATCAATCCATTGCTAACAATAATTGCAGAGCTTTAAAGAAATGTTCTATGAAGTTTGGCGGGGAACGTTTGCTAATAAAAAATAATAATACTTATACAAAGTTAATGGACAGGAAATGAGTTAATAAGGATACTGTATGTATAGGGTTTATAAAGCAGCAGTGGTTTGGTGCCCTCTGCTGCCTGGGAATTTTGGTTTCTCCTCATTATTTACTGTCACACCTGTAAATCGCGTCCATTTTCTTGACTTCTGTTGCTCCCGTGAGTCACTCGATGTTGTTGAGGAACTAACAGAGTAATACAGATGGAGAATTTTGTCCATTTTTGTCCATTTGCTGAACTTCTGCTCTAACGCAGCATATCAGTATAGTAAAAAAAAAAAAAGACTAACATAGTTTCTACACACTTAATTTACATACGGGTCCCGGTGACGGTTTAAAGTATGTGAGAGATGTTTGTAATATTAACTTGTAAAATAAATAAAGTAAACAAAAAGGAGATTGTGAGTTTCTCTTATTAAGAAATTTAATCAAGTGAAATGTTCGACAAAACCTGTTAGATTGACAAAATCCCAAATAAATAACAAGAAAACCTAGAAGAAAAAAAAAACCTGCTTTAAAAATATTTTGATTGACTCACTATTTTCTTTTGGCCACGGAACATCTGTAAACCCTGCAATCGTTCTAAATGTTTTGTTGGTTTTATAATTTCAAATGAAGGGCGCGCTCTCGGTGACGTTTTAAAGTACGAGAGATGTCTGTAATATTACATAAATTTGTAAAAAATAATTGTAAAATATGAATTTGTTTCTCTCACAACCCCATTTGTAAGTTTGGGACATGCCTCATGAATTGCCTTTTAAGAAAAGAAAAAAAAAAAAAAAACGCAGTGGGTTTGTTTGACAGGGGGGCGGAGCTAATTCCTGGTGTTGAATTACCTGTTATTGAATGATCTGTCCGTTTCTGTCTCCTGTAGGAGATCGAGAGGCTGAAGAACGAGAAGCCGACGTGGGAGCGGCGAGTGCGCTGGGACGGGATGAAGGCTGTGTTCGGAGGCCCGCCGTCTCTCCTGTGGTTCAACCCTTTCGCTGGACTGAGACTGCGACGCCTCCTGATGATCCACGCTCGGAAGGGCGGCTCCGAGTTCGCCGTCTGAGCCGAGGAAGCTCACGTTTCTCCGCACGTCAGCGTGCCAGCGTGCCTGTTAAGACCCCACGCGTAGAGGACACATGGCATAATGACGCAGGTACGGGGACTCGGGGAAGAGAGAGCGTAATAAACCTGAGGCCTAGTGGAGGAGAAGGGCCTAAATATGATGAACTACCTGTTAAAAACCACTGGACCTCAACCGAAGGATCATTTTTACTTTGACTTTTCTTGGCTGGGTCTGACCTTAATTTTTTTTTTCCCGTGAATAGATTATTATTTTTTTTTTTGCTTTTTGTTTTTAAAGGACTCTTTTTTTTTTTTTTTTTTTCTGTATTTTGTTGAAAACAGACCTTTAAGAGAAAAAACAAAACAAAAAAAAAAAAAAAAACATGAACAATCTCAAATTTCACTTGAACAGCATTAGTCTCTGAATCTACCAAATTGAAACATCTCATTTGCCAAGAACGTTCTGGAACCTTCTTATGCATTAAGATTTACTCTGTAATAAAATGCTAAAATGCAAATTATTCCTAGATTTAGAATCATGAAACATAAACGACAGCTTATTTAACTTCCTAATATAGTAGAAATGATGTTAAACCTCATTTACAACTTTTTTTTTTTTTTTTTTTTCATCTAAATGGCACTGAATATTTAGACAAACCATTTACACTGTTTACCTTCCGTGATGCTACATCCAAGATCAACGCTGCAGTTGCTTGGCACGAATGTAGACCGATTCCATTAGAGAACATGCTGTAGAGATAACGCATGACTTTTTGCACTCGAGTTCAGTCGTTACAGCAGAGAAAGAGACGTTAGACGAGACCCTCGTGACACTCCGACGTTTTACTGGACTCTCTAAGCAGCTGAAGACCTGTGCTGGATGTAGTCTTGTGTGTTTTATAAGACGGCTAACGGTCGAACTAAGGAATCACGTGATGTTAGCAATACCGTGGCTGCGTCTTCACAAGAGCTTTTACCTCAACAGTTAAGACTTTATCATGACAATTCTTTAATTATTGCAGATGTTTTATACAGTAGACGCAGAGTATTTTGAATGGTATTGGATTCGATGTGGGCCGTACAGAACCGACTGAAAATCTGTGTTTCCGCTCTATGAAGTAGTGTATTGTAAATAAAAAAAAATAAATAAAAAAAAAGCTAAAGGGAATGGATTTATTAATTATACCAGGCTACCCGTAAAGCTTTCTATTTCAATATTCATGATATATGCAGTATAAAAGCATCTAAACATGCCTACGCATCCTTCTCCCACCAGGACGTCGGGTTCTTCAGTGCCATGACAGTCAACAGTATTGATTTCTATTCATTCTGCACATGACACTCTTGAAATGTGGGGTTCATTTTTCATCTCTCTCTCTCTCTCTCTAGACCAATATTTCCCAATTCCAGTCCAGAATTAACTCTCCTGATTCTCTTACGTAACCCTTTACCTCCCAAGTCATTTAACCCATCATGCAGCGTTCACAAGAACCTAATATTTATCCAAAAAACGCACCTCTACTAATTATTTATAAGTGTAATTATTTATAGGTTTTCAAGATAGAATTCCTCACGATGCAACTGCATTGATCTTGAAAGAAATATAACAAAACTCCATGTTCAATGCTAAAAAGTGAATGAATCATCTACACGAGTGACTCGGGCAGCGTTCACACGCTCACCCTGGACACTGATATTCATGAAGAAAAAGGCTAAGTGTCTTAATCATATCTTTACTGCATTAGAATATTTCTTAGGCAAGCCCGAATCACTGAATTAATTTGAAATGTAGTGTATTGCATTGAATCGAATCTTTTGAATCAGTCGCTTTTGAATCAGCTACACTGAAAACGAATGAATCGATTCACGAATCGATTCACTGTCAGATAGAAAAGTACCAGCGCTTGCTAAAGCATCAAAATTACACTCCATTCTCCAATTTAAAAAAAAAAAAAAAGAAAAAAAAAAGGGGTTAATATGTTGAACTGCTGATAGACTATAGAGCTCCAGAATTATTGGCACCCTTGATAAAGATGGGTAAAAACAAACCAGTTATGGGGGGGAAATGTCCTTGTGGTTAATTCGCTTAATCTCGTGCTGAGAATGAGAGAAATTTTAACATTTAACTGAAATACAGTTATTCTCCGTGCTTGTGGGTGTAGCCTTAAACTCCAGACTCGCATTCCTCATTCTCGTAACTATACACCTCCAGTTAGTTTCACTTTAATTACTGAATCGTTCACATTAATGACTCAGTAATAAGTTAGGATTTTATGGGATTACGTGTGTTGAAAACAATAAACTAGGAATAAACTGCTTTTCTGACTTACTAAACTCACTGTACGATTAAATTAAAAATAAAACACCATAAAGGCATGCTGTTATAGGATCATAATCAGTACTGGAGTGTGGAAGATGGAGTTATTTTTCCTTAACTGCATTCCAGATTGCTTTATTCTACTTGTACTACAGCAACTTCCCAAAAATGACACATTTTTTCTTTGTTACAAAGCAACACGTAACTTTTATGTGACTCAGTAATAAACCATGATTTGGGAATATATTAACCAGGGATATTTCTAGGAGCGGGATTGGGAAACATTGTGCAGAGATCATTAGTGTTGTTGCCGTTCCATATTATTGTTCCTATTTTAAATCTCTCGTGCCGTCTACCTGACGTGTCGCTCATGGATAATCTTTGTCTTTATAAAAAAAAAAAAAAGGGAGGGAACATTAAGTTCGACTCCATTTAACCTGAACACATCTTAGAGTAGTTTAAAAAGAAAGCGCTTTGTGAAATCCCGTTTATCAGCTGTATGCTTTAGATGATGATTTAAAATGATTGTTTGCTGGAACACAGGATGTATAACATGCTGTCTGGGTGGGGAAAAAAAAAACAAGTCCACTTCCTATTTGCAATCCTCGGTTAAGTCAAAACTGTTAAAGGACTTTTATAAGCATGTATGTCTTTAAGAATGTATATTGTGCTTTTTATTATATTTTATTTTTAGGAATAAAAACGGACCATCTTGTTAACACTAATGTAAGACCTGCTTTCCGAAAGAATCCTGCCGATTTCCTAAAACATCTGGCACAGATGTGTGCTGGATGAGCTCTGAGAAACATGCACTGCAGGTGTGTGTAAGTGTATTAACCTTCAGTATACAAATGAGAAGTCGAGGGGTTGATTATAGATGCAAAAGGAATATTAAAGCTTTATCAGTTTCTGTTCGACAGCTGATGAATTTAGAAACCCCATGATGAGTGTAATCACTTTTCTGTCCTATGATGATGATGATGATGATGATGATGATACGGTCACAGACAATGTTTTAGACTTAATTCCTGGAAAGCAAACACAGGTTATAGAATATACTAAATGTTTATGTTGATTTCTTTTTCAATTGCCATTAAATAATTGTTCTTTCATATGTGAAGCTCTTTTGCATAATAAAGTTGTTAGGTTCAGATCTATTAAATTTTTTTCCCCCCCAATCTATACTGTGTGTGTGTCTGTGTTATTTTATTTATATATAAATAAATAAACAAACAAATTAATAATATATATATATATAAATAATATCGGCGGGAGGGAGGGAAAGAAATAACCAAATTCATTATTGTTTATTTGTCATCATTTGATAGAGTAAAAAAATTCACGTCCTGTGTGTGTGTTTGGTGAAAACCCTTTACACTGTGACATTTACATTTTCTATACAACTGCTTATTAGTTCTGAGAATAAACGACACATTTTCCTGAACTGAAATATGTTTCTCAACCACAAGTAAAGTTCCTGCATGTGAAATTCTGAGTTCTAGTAGAACTGGAATGAAATCTTTACCTTACATTTAACGTTTAAAATGTAAAGAGCAACTTTATTTGTAACTGAGATCCTTGCGAAAGAGAAACAGTTGAGGAAAGCGTAAAGTTCTCACGGAAAGGTTTGCACTGTATATATAGCAGATGATGTCCAAATGTGAAGACGTGAAGGGTTTTTGAAAGCCACCACCCATTTAAAGAAGAAAACCAATTTTGGCCCCGGTTTTGGCCAGAATTGAGAGCTTGTACATGTATGTATTTGGTGTCTGTATAGCCGAGAGCCAGTCGGTCACTTTGCACTTTTCTCCAGCAGTGAGCTGTTGAAAGATCATCACTGACAAATGACTCAAAAGACACAATGTCCATTTAAAAAAAAAAAAAAAAAAAAAACACAACACAGTCCAATCTGAGCTGCAGGAGTGTGTTAGGTGAGTGTGTCCTCGTTTCTGATGTACTCTCCCACATCAGCCTGGTGAAACACCACAATGGCCATGGGATCCACTTTGCGGCATTCCTGTGTGGTTTTCGCTGCCACTCCAAAACCCTGCGGAGCACCGCAACACTCAGTATAAATCCTCCTACTTGTAAAATATCTATTATATATATATATATATAGAAGCATTACGGCTCTCACCAGTGGTACGTCTGCCATCGAGTAAACCACCACTCCTTGGTACTGAGCCGTGTTTTCTGTAATCCTGCCCAGGCCAGACTTCATGATGTGGTTGCCGTATAGGAAAGACTGCTCAGCTCCAGGCTTCACCCACACTTTATACTGTACAGAAGAAACGTGAAGCAGCGTGAGGCTCAACGTACGGCTGGGAAACATGATATGATACTCAGCATTAGGGATGCACTGAGGCCATTTTTTTCCAGGCTGAGTACAAGTATGTTTTTAGGTTCTCGTCGAGACTGATATCAAAACTGGAGTGATCTCCGGTAACCCACAGGCGCATGGAGAACAAAGCTGACGCTTGTCTGTTTGAGTAAAGATGCAGACACTAGAAAAGATTTCCATGCACGCTTGCTTTCTTCCGGTCGTAGGAAGAAGTTACATACAGCAATTAACAACAGAGTGTACAGGTAAACTTTACTACAGCTTAACTGAAACAGATTACTGTGGTGGTTACCGTAAAACCCTGTATATACACGCACTCCAGATTCTACCGCAACAGACTCGCGAAGTCTGAACTAGTTTGAACGCGTCTGAGGAGAGCAAACAGCATTTTTAAATCGCTTTCTAATGATCGTTACCATTAAAATGGTTTGTAAAGTGTTTGATTTGACCCTTCATTGTAGACGTTTTTTTTTTTTTTCAGTCAAAATTTTTGCCTGTTCTCTTCTCAATGGCATCCCCAGTAAATATAGTAAAGTGATGTTTACTATATGTACTTGTCAAACGTTATGTAAGCGATAACTCATTGCAGTGTACTCTGATGTTAAAATGCAGAGCAACTACGAAAAATGCGTCAAGGTTGGCAGGTCCATATAAATGTCATGAGAGAGAGTAAAAGAGAGACTTTAGAGGGAATGACTGTTTATAGCTGCTATAATGTAAGTGATAACAGGAAATTTGTTTTGCGGATGACCCATTACATTAAATGTAAATAGAAACGGACAAGAAGTACGACAGTTCATTAACTAAAATTTAATTTTTTAAAAATTAATAAAAATCGTAATCATTGGCTGTGGAATAAGACGAATGGAAGACTTCGTGATGTGCTGTTATAGGAAAATAATCAACTTCGGAGTGGTAACAGAAACTCTGCTTCATCACACCACTTTGTTTTTGATTATTTTCCTGTAACAGCACTCCCCTTACATATCGCCCCCTTCTAGATCCGAGTATTCTTAGCAAAAGCATCCCTAACATCTGCTGAATTACTGCAGTACAATTACTCACTTTACAATGCTGCTGTACAACGAACCCAGATGTTAACAGATGTTTAATACCTTTGCGTAAGGAGCGAGAAAATCCAGAGCTGTGATGTGCAGCCGAAACTTATGAGTCTTGGTGAACTTCCCGAAACACGTGCCGACGGACACCAGCTTGTCCCGAGAGATATTCGTGGCCAGCTTCAGTATCTTTTCACTTGATTGACAAACAGTAACAGAATAAATTGAGTTCTTTAACACAGTAGGACCCAGTTCCTGAAATATCAGGCAGCTGTATGTTTACCTGATGTAGTACACACGATCGTGGTGCAGTCTGAAGCAGTAAGTCCCATCTGGTCTATCCACAAGAAGCTTAATGTTCTCTCCAATGCTGAAAACAAAACGTTAGGCAATTAATAAATCATACCATCACTCTTAACACGACCAGAACCAGCTAGCTCATTGATGGATCAGCCCAATCTGTACTTGGGCGCAGCTTGTGACAAACTGTAATTTTTGTATTTATTAATTAATGTGTTTTTTTTGCTTCAAACATATATGACCTCATGTTCTGCTATTGCACCGTGATCCTGGAAGAATGAGAGGCATGGGGAGAAGCTCACGGCCTCCATCTTGTTCAGATACAAGAACAGAGTCTTAAAGCAAAGATACAAACTGTTCTGATTTGAAACCAGTTCTGCTCTTCATCATCCTGGTCATCCTCTTACTCATGTGTAATGATTTTATGAATATTCTTAATGGTGTTATAGGCTGTACCAATCATGTAATGATGAATAATATATGTCACGGTAGCTTAGCCAATGATTTTGCTCTGTTTATTCCTTTATAATAACATACGATCACAAAGGAACTACAGCTCAGCTCTCTCAGAATAAATTCTCTGTTTGCTGCTTGGCTTCTCTTCTGTCTTGGAATAAACTCTGATTAAACTGTGTGTTTAGATTTGAAAGCTATGCATGTCTCATTTTTGGCCCCACTAATATTCCTGTATATTCTGCTATTAGCTATATTAGCCAGCTAGTTAATGTTTAAGCGCTCTATAACACGGTGTCGTTTTAAATCGAAAACGTTAATATACTCACTACTTGGAGAGCTTTTCAAACATTGTTTTTGTCTCTTCATCCGTTAACGGCCGCATTATTTTAAAAAAAAGTAAGTAAATAAATAAACTTCAACCTAAGAGATAAAAATGACACACGTGGGGAAGCAAAAAGAGAATCAGCTAGACGTCGCAGGACAATGACGTCAGCAATAAGCGCTCAGGACGTCGCAGATGAATGTAAATATACAAATATAAGGCCTTCATTTGTGGTGAATATATTTCAAAATTCTTTACATTAAAAAATAATAAAGTTCTAAAAACTGTGGACTTATGTCATTTTTCTAAAATATTTTTCTGTGAGGTTTTATTTTATTTTATTTTGTATTGCTGTGATGTACCATATTGTCTGCTGTCTGTTGTAACAGCAATGTATCTGTCTCCCCCTGACTCTTTTTTGTTGTTGTCATTTCTGAACTACATTTATTAAAATTAAAAAAGAGAAAGAAATTAAATATTTCGAATGGGCAAACAGCGTAACTACGTCATCGCCTACGTCACTAGACTTTTCCGGAAATTTCTTTTCAATGGGGAGAAAGATTAAACATTTATTAATAAATATAGCAATTTTAGACAATTTCACTACATTTCATACACAAATCTAGTAATACATAGTTTGTTTGTTTTTTTGTATTAATTACATCAATAATAAAATAACCATAAAAAACACTGTTAATTAATGTTTTAATGTATTGAAAGTCTTTATTTTAAGTCTTTATTTATTAAAAAGAAATAAACATAAAAATATTTGCTTTTAAATAAATAAATCAATAAATAAATACAGTCGATGCAGGTCGCAGGTGGATGACGTTTTGATGTAACGTAAAGTCAAGATGGCGGCTGTAGACGTGGAAGACGAGAGTATTTTGGCGTCCGTGTTTAAAGACAGTTTTCCGGAGAACTGGAGAGAAAACCCGGACTTTGCGGCGTATCTGTTGGAGTTGAGTTCGTACGGAGTTGAAAAGTTAAACCGAGAACCGGAGCGTTTGTCCGAGGAAAGAGCGCAAATCCTGCAGCAGACGCGCGAGCTCGCCTTCTCCAACTACAAGACGTTCATCCGCACCGCCGACTGCACCAAGGAGATCTACCGAGACTTCGGGCGTGTGGAGAGCAGCTTATCCAAACTCCTCGATAAACTGCCGAGCTTCGGGGAGAAATGCAGGTTTGTCCGAGACCAGGACGCGTCTCTTTCTCCAGTTCAAGTTTGCGGAAGTGTTTGTTTGTTTGTTTGTGTGTTTGTTTGTGTGTTTGTTTGTTTACCTGAAGCTGAAGCCTGTTGTAATGGTGGTCGATACGATTAAAATAATCACATCACGATATGTAAACACGATTCCTGGATACACGGTATGTGGAGGTTTGCGGCATACTAGTGCCACATTTAAAACAGCCATGAAAACTATGACATCATGGCCACTTTTCCATGATATCTGGAGAAAAGAAATGATTCAACATGAAATGTATTTTTCTGTTTGATCAGATAATTGTTCATGCATGCATTCATTCATTCGTTCGATCATTCCTTCATCTTCAGTAAGCGCTTTATCCTGGTCAGGGTTGTGGTGGATCCGGAGCAAATCCCAGGATCACTGGATATGAGATGGGGTTGCACCCTGAATGGAACACACCATACACACGCACACACACATTCGCACACAGGCTTAGCCCAGCCACCTACCTATCTATCCGTTTTGGGAGGTGGAAGGAAACCGGAGAACCCTGGAGGAAACTCGCACAGACACAGGGAGAACAGGCAAAACTCTTTACGTGTGTAAAAGTGCAGGATTGAACCATGGACTCGAGCTGTGAGGCAGAAACTGCCAACATGATGCCCCTCAGCTCCATGTTCTTATATTTAAATGCGAGTGGGTTAGTGTTGTAAATGTACTTCAGAGACCCGCAGTATCTCCAGAAAGTGCGTTGTGATGTAAGTTATTGTGATATTCAGATCATATCGTGTCATTAAGCTCTAGCATTGTATTTGTCCCCATGATAGAGGCTTTGTGAAGGAAGCAGAAGAAATCGGGGCGAGTCGGCGGATGAACAGCCTGACACTGAATCGTCACACAGAGATCCTGGAGATTCTTGAAATCCCGCAGCTGATGGACACCTGCGTCCGGAACGGCTACTACGAGGAAGCGCTGGAGCTCGCCGTCTACGTGAAGAGGCTGGAGAAGAAGCACTCGTCACTTCCTGTAATCCAGGTACAGTGGAATATTTGGAGCACTAGACAGCTACAGATGGTGCCACTGGGTTCCACTACTAATAAGGACACAGCGTTACAGACAGTAAGTAAATAAAGCTGTGGTTTGTTATCGTACTGTTTCTTTTTTTTTTTTCTCTCACTAGGCCATCGTAAACGAGGTGCGGCAGTCGGCCCAGCTCATGCTGAACCAGCTCCTCCAGCAGCTGCGCAGTAACTCTCAGCTCCCCGTGTGCCTGCGTGTGATTGGCTACCTGCGCAGGATGGACATCTTCACAGAGGCGGAACTGCGTGTGAAGTTCCTGCAGGCGCGCGGCAGCTGGCTGCGTTCCGTGCTCGCCGCTGTACCTGACGAAGACGCCTACGTTCACATCACCAAAACCGTCGAGGCCTGCCGAGTGCATCTCTTCGACATCATCACTCAATACCGCGCCATCTTCTCGGACGAGGACCCGCTGCTGCCCCCTGCTGAGCAGGCCGTGAACGAGGGCACTATTTTCCACGGCTGGGTGGTGCAGCAGATCGCTCACTTCCTGGAGACACTGGAACGGGACCTCGAGCGCGGAGTGGGAAGCCGTTTGGACTCTCTCCTCGGCCAGTGCATGTATTTCGGCTTGTCTTTCAGCCGCGTGGGCGCAGATTTCCGCGGACAGCTCGCGCCCATATTCCAACGCGTCGCCATGGATACGTTCGGCAAAGCTGTTCAAGAAGCCGTGGACAAATTTAAGGAGGATATGAATCTCTATACGCTCATTTCTCTGCCGTCGATGCTCGGGAACACCATCCCGGCCGTGGCCGCCAACGTTCAGCCTGGCACTCTTCAGCCCCCGATGGGTTTGCTGGACTTTCCTCCGTTAGCCTGCTTCCTGAATAACCTCTTAACAGCCTTCAACGACCTGCGACTGTGTTGCCCCATCGGTTTAGCTGAAGATGTTGCCAGATGTGTTGAGGAGGCTCTTCTGAAGGTAACGCATGAAGCTGTGGTTTTACATCTTCATGTATAGTTCAGTTTTATCCTGATGATGATTGTTAGATTTGTTTTGTGTCCTGTCTTTCCTCTGTTGGGCTTAAACCATGTTTATTAGTGTTTTAAAGATGCAGTCAGTGAATTTAGCATAAGGTAGCTGACGCTAGGTGTATTAACACTCAGGACTGAAACTAATACAGCGTTTTTCTTATGCTCCAAAAAAACACATTCACAAATCGTGCCAAAGCTAAAACACATGAATGCTAGTTGAGAAGGTGGAGCTTTCTGAATCAACAGGCAATTTAGACACGTCTGTCCGTGGACCACAATATTTTGTGGTCCAAATAAATCTGGACTCACCCAAACAGCTTTCAGAATATCATATTTCTATCATATACTATAATACTGTTAGAAACACCAGAATAGTGATGAAATACAGTGTGAATAATAATCAAAATATAATCACAATAACGGTGATAACATAACAATAACCTCCATCATCTCCCTGAGAGTTTGGGCATTTCAAGAAAATTTCCAAATTATCACTGGTAATAATGACATTACCTCACCAAGGATCGGTTATTGATCACAAAATTCACAAACGAGATGAAACTGGCTGAGTGTCCTTTTTTTAGGCCATAATGATATTAATATTAATAGCGTCTGTTATGTCGACAAGTCCTTAATAGTTTCTTTAGCAGGAAATGAGTGTGAAAAACCACGACCTGGCAGTTCTGTTAGTGAGCTCTGGGTGTATTATTTGATTACGGAGAATCGTTGCACCTTTAATTGACGCACTAATGCTTATCCCTTTAGGTTTAGATATGTTTTATACACATTTGTCATGTGTTAATGTCAAATACGTTTCATTCTGTCCAACACAGGTGACCAAACTGATCCTGGTTTTCCACAGAGCGGAGGAGTCGGCCTTCAGCAGCCGCGAGCGCGATTTATTTGTTCAGTTCTGCTGTGCCTTTGCTGAGGACATGGTGCCGTTCCTGAACCGATGTCTCCAGGTTCTCTTCCCACCAGCGCAGCTCGCACAGATCCTCGGTAAACGGGAGGGGTCAGATCTACTGACGACGTGTTCGATTTTACTTTAAACATTACCTCTAATCTGTCCCTAGACATTATAATCATTTCATAAATATAAGTGATTTTCCATTCCGTGCCTGTTTTTAACCAAAAGTTAGTAAAATTAAATATGAATGCATTGTCAGTTATAGACTGGAATAAGAATAACACACTTGGGGTGTGCTGTTATAGGAAACTAATCAACGGCGGGGTGGCGTGATGTGGCCTGACGTCAAGCAGAGTTACTCTTACTGTTGATTATTTTCCTATAACAGCACATCCTGAGGTGTTTTATTCCTCTAATACCACAGCAGTTTGCCAACTATAATTCGTATTAATTAAAGAATGAAACATCGTCGTTTTTATCCTTTTATAGGCCCGTTTAAAGATGCAGAACATCTTTGAGACGAGTTAGCTCCAGTTAGGACTTATGTTACAGTGTTCCCATGATGGAAAACTGTTGTAAGCGCCGACAGTGGAGACTCCTTCCTTACATGTTAAGCATCGTTTGAACGATTATACATTAGACATTTTTCTTTGTTAGAGAACACGTACTATTAGTAGTCGTTACGTGGGTAACGTTGAGCATCTGTGTTCGTGAGTGGGGATTTTAAATAGAATTAAAACTTTTGACTCTGTCACACTTTGCTGTCACGCCCAAAAACCCTCACTGAGCTCTTGATGTTTGTTCGTAGGTGTTCCGCCAACCCAAGTTCATAAACACGGCAACATCGGGTGCATCAGCGTGAGTGCCGTGCTGGAACCTTTAGACTTCATCCTGCCTAAGAGAGAGCCCGTGTCCCCGGTGCTGGATCTTTCTGTTGAGCTGAGCAGCTTGAGTACTGCTGAAGCAGAACCTCCGGCTCCAATCGAACCTTCATTTTCAGAGAAAGTGGTATCTCCTGAAGAGGCAGCACCAGACCCTGGAGCAGAACTGAACCTTCACGTCCAACAACCTCAAGAAGCAGAACCTTCCCATAATTCAGCACAACCCAGAACACACGACGTGGAGCAAAACGATCCAGAAGACACGGCCCAGACCAGCACAGATGATCCGAATGAGCCACTACAGCCACTTCCTCTAAATTAATTTTTTTTTTTCCCTGTAAATTTGCCTGGGGAAAGTCTTGCGTCTTAATGTATATTTAATAATGTAATGTATAAATTGTTGAATACTGCAGTCTGTACATGTGTATGTATTCTCTTGCACCTTTTGAAGCTCTGTGATGAGCAGGGATTAAATCTGGGAGACATCCTTGCAACAAGACATGATAAATAATGTATATTTAAATTACACAAGTGTGTCACAGTTTTTTTTTTTTGCTGAACATTTAGTTGTCATGATTTCACAAATGTTATCTGTATGTGATAAATACAAAGGGGTTCTTAATCATTTTTGTCCATCAAATGCCACATTATTTTTTTAATCAGACATACAAAGGGCAGGAAAATGTAGACTTAAGGGATGCACCTATACCATTTTTATTTCCCCCAGACAGAATAAGAGCAGAGTACTGAAATCAGTAACCTGCTTCGTATTTAGTAATCAGGGGCGTCATTGGACAGGTTACTGGAGCTCTGTTTATGTTGGTTGCTGTCGTGTGATGCTAGCAATGACCTTTTCATGCTGAGTTTTATGCTTAAAATGTTGTTAGGGTGCTTAAACAGCATCTTTAGAGAATGTAAGGGTGGCCATTCTGAGTGTGTGTAGAGCAGGATCAGCGAGTGTGGCCATTAAAAATGAGCGCAAGGTGCAAAGTGAAGATGCTGGTGAAAGGAACCATGCGTGTCTCAGTGCTCGCAGACCTGAACTGCTCTCATGTGACACAGTTTCTCTGTTCCCTCACTTCAGTGCTTCACATTTGCCTTTGTGTGCGCACGATTCATGGCAACTTGGGCTCATTTTTAATGACCACACTCGTGTGCTCAGGTTATGTGCTCTATTAAAGATACCATTTAAACACTGTATGTTGATTTTCAGGTTAATTGTATCGTAGGAAGACGCTCTAGTTCCGCCGCTGATATTTTCACAGAGCACAGTTTGCAGTCCGATTTGCTTTAATTGTGAAATACATCCAGATCGCCACCATTTTGTGTTGTCTGTTGCTTAGTGCGACAACATACTATGTGACATAAGCCTAATGTATCACATAGTATTAGCTGTTGGTATCGGAACATTTTTACGAGCAAATGAGCAGTGTGTGAGACTGATCTCCGTATCCGTATCGATGCATCCCTAGTAGAATTTAAGCACACGTCAGTTCCTGTTGTATTAATTATTTAAAATGTGACTGGTGTTTTTTTCCTAGGAACAAGTAATGGTTTATTTTTCCTTTCTCAATCTCTGCCCTTAACACCGTTATATAGTTAACACAGCACCGCTGATTCACTTTTTCTTGACGAATTTCTTGCGAGAGGCGTTTGGGTTAGTGCGTCGTCTCCCTCCTCCGCACTGAGCGTCCCGCAGGTGTAAACTCGCCGCTCGGCTGTAAATGTCGTGCTCTGAGAACGGAGAGCTGCCGGCGAGGTAGTCCGGGTCAAACACGTCTGTCTTGGCCCGTGCCTTTCGGGAGAGTCGCTGCTGAGGGAAACGCTGATCCTCCACCAGATGTGGGTTGTTTGAGTGTTTGCCACCTTGTGGGAAAGGAACAGAGTGCTGCAGGAGACAGAGAGAGACGGAGAGAGATAGAAGGACCTTTAGTGGGCTTGTCCCAAATTAGTGTGACACAAACATGTACTGGAGTCAACTAACTGAAAAATAATTCACAGTTAATGTTATATACTTGTTACATAATGTGTTAATGACTGTGATTAGGCGATTGCATAACGATGACGGAGTGAGAGCAAATAAATGATGAGCTAAATAGTGTGTGAAAATACATACACTCCCTGTGGTACCCTTTCGTGTTAGTTAGCTAAGCTAAGATTAAATCAGTGACTAGCTTTCTCAGTGCTCATGAACTTCCTGTTACTGCCTCCAAACCGGTGAACTACAACACAGAGGGGAAATAAAGCAGAGCACACACCCGCTGTCCTTTGGGATTGAGCACTTTGGGGTTGCTGGAGAAGTGCATCTGCATGTTGCCGTCCTCTCTGAGCGTCACTGCCACCTTCTTTAGCGTGTTGTTGCCACAATGTGGACAGAAAACTTTGTTCATATTTGTTGTAGTCCTGACGAGAGACAGGGGAAAAGTCACATACAGTGTCTTCAAAATTAGACGCGTAACGACTTGAAAAGAGCGACTTGAAGAAATTTAAGTGGATAAAATACACAGAAAAAAGCCGACGGACTTAAATCCTAATTCACGCAAGGGAAAGTATACAAGTCTCAGTAGCCATTCTTTTCCGGATTGAGATTGATGAGACCGAGACACAGAGACATGCGCGAACAGGAAAGGAGGTGAAAAGAAAAAGATGATGACTATTTATAGAGGAAAAGCTTTACACTGACCAGTGAAACGACCCGCTACTGAATTTCTTCAGTATTATACAGCGTCAGTATGGGGAAGGAGGGAGTAAACACGGCACAGAGTAAAGGAAAGAGATATTCAAAGCTCTATTCTATCATCAATAACACCATGATTAGCAATTAGTGCTAGTACATCATTAAAATCTACAAACTTTTAATGTTTCCCCTGGTTCCACTTTGTCCTCATGGAGTTTATACTGTACATGCCCTACACACACACACACACACACACACACACACACACACACACACAATCCTGTCCAGATTTTTCTTTCTTCACTCACTTGAAGCAGGCGTGGCAGCGGAGGATGTAGTTTCTCGTGTGTTTGATGAGCATGCCGTTCACCGACAGCACGTTGAGGCCGATCTGAATGAGCACGTTCTGCAAGAAATGAAAAACAAATATTAAACTAAAGGAGCAGCCTGATGATTTCCCTTCCAGAGCCGAAAGCAGAAGGTTGAAAGATGTTCGAGTTCAAGACAGTTGTCTCATCTGTTAAAAGTCATCGGTCAAAACTAGTAATGTGACACTTGTGGGGGGTGGGGGGGGGGGGGGGGGGAATCACTTAGTTTATGGTTATAAATAAGACAATCAACAATAGATTTAAAGGAGCAATAGTTTGTTTATTTTATTCCTTACTTGTGCAGATAACCTGGAAGATGTGTAGAACATGGATAAAGCCGTGGCGTTAGCTAAAGTTTATTAAGTCTGTAAGAAAACCCGTTTAGAAACTGTTGTGAATTGTAGAAGTGAATAACATGACTGAATGATGACAGCCGTTACCTTTTAAAGGTGCCTTAGGTAAGTGTACTATTTTTTTTTTTTTTTTTTTTAACATGAAGTCTCTAACAGTTAGGTGGGTTTGAAATTTGAATTTTTATTTTATTATTATTATTTTTTTAAAACTCCTTGCAGTCCAGAAGGCTTGTTTGTGTTTGGATGCACCTCCTGTCAATCATTTTATAGACTCTATACTCTATGGGCCACCAGAGATCCTGGGGGCGGAGCTTTGTGAACATAGTTGCGAATAGGGGAGTGGCCCAAGGAGTGAGTAAAAAAAAAAAAATAAATAAATAAATAAATAAAAATTCAAATTTCAAACCCACCTAACTGTTAGAGACTTCATGTAAAAAAAAAAAAAAAAAAAAAAATAATAATAATAATAATAGTAAACTTACCTAAGGCACCTTTAAAAGGTAACGGCTGTCATCATTCAGTCATGTTATTCACTTCTACAGTTCACAACAGTTATACAGCTGTCAGTTCCGGTCCACTAACTTGATTGGTCGAGCAACGTTCCAAGAGTGTTTATAGTTAGCTTACGTTTCACTGTGTGTGTGTGTGTGTGTGTGTGTGTATCACGCCACTCGTTCATTTCATTTTTCATGAATATAACTTTTGACTTAAAATACGAAAGCTGGTCAGATGAAGATGAAAAGGAAGATGGGACACCAATTTCACCAGAAACACCTTTAACGGGAACGTACAGATCAGTGTGAGCTAGCTAGCGACATGTTATCAGTCAGTGTGGCTTCTCCGGGATCTATTTCGGCTAGCGGAGCAAAAATAAATACAACATTTGGCCATATTGTGTCCAAAATGTCACTTACTCGATATTTAATTTCGTTTCGAACCACAAAACCACAGCCGTAAAGATTAAATTTTTTATAAATTTTTTAAAATCACATCAGCTGCTTCTATTCTATTTAGTTCAATTGAGTTTGTAATCATTTTTTAAAAATGCAAACTTTATAAACTATCCCTACATGTCAGAAAAGTGTAGAAAACACTTTTTCTTTTTTAAGACAGAAAACAGAGTCAGAGCTCTGTACACAAGGAATTTCATGAAGTTGGACCTTTTAGCTGAATACCCCGGGTCTCTGTACTGTCTGGTTTCCATCCTTTTCTCTATGAAATACTTATTTTATATATAGCACTAAGTGCTTTATTAAGAAAACGATTTTATTGATTTTATTGTGAATGCGTCCAAGTATCGTGATTATGATGTACCTGACATACCTCTCACCCCTGTGCAGCAGAACGTCTTATTACACACCTGCATTGCAAAGTCGGTGGTCACGCAGCCCACTGTGACGTTCTCCACCGGACGCCAGTCACCAGCATCCATCTGGATTTGTTTTATATTACTGGGAGTGATCCAGCCACCGCCGTCGTCCTCCTCTTCATCCTCACCCTCTCCCTCCTCCACACCAACATCATCCTTGTGTTCAGCGCTCGGAGATGTCAGAGCCACACTCTGCACTTTCTCCGTGATGTCCTACAGCATGGTACTGGGTTTCTTAGATTCATTTTCAGAAGGCATTTTTTTAATACAAATGAAAGAGTAAAGTGTGTATATGCCTGAATGCAGAAGCCAGATTTGAAGCTCATGGGACAAACACCATGCTGCACGATGCATTTATTTACGCCATCATGACAATGCTGGGTTTTTCCCCCAGTATTTTCTCATGTTTCTGGACACACAGTGGTAGAGTTTATGCTTTTTTTTTTTTTAAATCTGCTTTAGTTCACACCCACTTCGGGTTTAAATCCGAATGAGGATACAGATACTGGCAGTAAGTGGTCCTGACCAGGATAAAGCACTTACTGAAGAGGAATGAATTAAATGATTATTCTTTTTAACCAACTATAAGAAATTATATTTTGGGTTGTTTTGTTTTTTTCTAGAAAAACTCACAAATCCAGAAACCATGGACACTGCAAACTGTATACTTTACTCACCACCAACTTTAATAACTCCTCGTCGATGCTGGGTAAGGGATCTCTCCAAAACTGGAAGCTGTTAAACTCCGAGCTCTCGGCAGTCTGAGGCTCACGTGACGCAGCGTCATGCTGACCAGCAGTGACTGAGCCGGGTGAGGATTCCTGATTCAGGGTGAAACAGGATCATTACTTCACTTATTTATAATGAGCTGGAAAAAGAATGTTTTATAAGAAACGATGTTGAAGTTTGATATAAAACACACCACCAGTTTCAGTAAGTCATCGTCAATGCTGGGTAAGGGATCTCTCCAAAACTGGAAGCTGTTAAACACGGAGCTCTCGCCATCTGGATGTTCTTGTTCTGCTACAGGCTGCTGAACGACAGTCACTGAGCCGGCTGAGGATTTCTGATTTAAAATATAAACAAAGGGTTTTTTTTTTTTTTTTTAATTCTTTTACCCACTTTAAACAATGCTTATTACTTATAAGCTACATTTACTGCTGCTACACTACACAGTAGTTTACAGCCCATGCCCTGTGTATCTATTGTTCTGTTCTGTGTATTTATGGTCCTGCACTCGTCTCACACTGTTATGTATTTGCACTTTATGTAGACATGCATAAGAAATGACATTTCATTTCATTCGAATGTATACAAGCTGTATGGAGGAATAACAATAAAAACCCACTCAACTTGACTAACACGGTCTCATAGGGTGTACTTTCCTTTATTTCTGTAGCTGAATTAAATCAAATCGAACTAAAATTTACTCAAAAGTATATTTTAAAATAACCATATGTACAAAATCTAAATTCACTGCATTAAAATTCATATTTATTTATACTTTTTAAAATAAATTTGCTTTGATGAAACATACAAATGTGAACCTGAATGTGATAAACTGAATCTAAAATGTGCTGGGCCACTGAAATTAGATTTTTTTTTATTTTTTATTTTAATTTCAAATTGAATTCCGTTTTAAAGCCTAACATAATTTCATGATTCATTTGTCTGTCTTAAAACATTGTTATTTTATTCAAAATGCTTACTTGAGTGTTTCACATTGAGTGTACAATAATACAGTGCTGTTTAAAAACATCTCTCTGAAAAATCAGATATGAAAATGCCAGACACATCTATAAAATAACTTCAGGGTTTTTTTTTTTTTCCCATTTCTTGCCAGTCTTACTTTAGAAGGAAGGTGGAATCCGGCGATGTTAACTGGAGCTTCTGGGTGTCTCTGTGTGCTGCGCACTTCCACCTAAAGTTCAGGTAAGGACACGGTGTTAATTCAGAGCGCACGTTTATTTTCACTTTTATAAAAAAGCGTATTTCGTTATTAATACCTGTACTGCTGGTTCTTTCTTCAAATGAGCAGCTCCACAGTTCTCCAGCTCCAGCTGGTAGGTCAGAGCCAAGACCTTAATGTCTGTAGCTGACAGGCTGGGATAATCTCCGGTCTTTTTGGCAAACTCAGTCACTGGAAATTAGAAAATAAAGAAGAAATTAGACTGTTTAAACTGAAGACAAGCGAACTCGAGTCTGAGTCGCTGATGTGACTGACTCACCGAATCGGATGTGTTCTGGAAAAGGCTCTTTGAAGTTGAGCTTGTAGGGTAAAAACGCCAAGTTCTTTTTCGTTTGTTTGTCCCGAATTTCATTCACGACATCCTTCAGCGTGTAGATGTTCTTCCCAATTTCCTACAGCGAGGTAAACAGATACACAACGCTTATTATACCACGGCACTGCTGAATTCAGCGATAACAGTTGACAGGCTGCAAAGTAAATCACAGGTTTATATTTATGTGCTCTTTCTAATACTTTATGGTTTCTATAGTAACAGCTCATACACAAGGACTTGTATGATAGATGATTCACATAATCCAAGACTAATAATAACAGATTAAAAGCAGGTTATTATTTAACAAAGAAAAACATAGTCATTGGTGTGGTGAAGTTTTCTGTAAGGAGACACTTATTTAACATTTATGGAAGGAGTCTCCAGTGTCGGGAGACGTTTTCCACCACAGGAAAGTCTTCAGGATAGAGCAGTTTATTCACTAACATGACAACCTGCTCTGTCTTATTAGGTTCAAAAGAAAGGGGGGGGGGGGGGATGCTGGCGAGGGAATGACTGTTTATAACATAGTTGTTCCACAACATTAAATGCAACTATAAATGGATAAAAATTAAGTATGGCATGTTATTTAATTAATTTAAAAAGTGTAATGGCTGACAGATTGATGTGGCGTAAGAGAAATTAGACACTTAAGGACGTGCTGCAGTGGAAAAATAATCAACTCCAGGGAGGTAACAGTAATTCTGTTTCATTCCATCACCCCATCGTTGATTATTTTTCTTTCTGGAAGGTTAGATTAGTGTAAACTTTGCATACTGTATGATTACTGCCATGCAATACTACTGCTTGACACAAACACCATACAGTTTTAAACTTATAAAGTGACAGTAAAATAAGATGATGTATTACATCATTACTAATTGTCCAACATCATCTGAAATCGCCAATAGTGTTTAATATCTAATAAACACACACCTCTTAGTAACATTACCCTAATCACAACGTTAAGCTAAGCTAGTCACACTACTCCACAATTTAACACCAGAGGAGAGACTATAAACGCTGAAATGTGACCAAATAAAAACAGAAACAGCAAATCGTTTCAGTGGGATCACCAAAAACCCATGAAAACTTACATGCAAAGCGGCGTTTTTCAAAAAAGCCCCCGCGTCGGCTACAACATGCTCCACCATGCTGGCCACCATCTTGAACGTATGCCCCAATCATCAGCCCAACCTACAGCAAATCTCGCGAGAACTCATCACGAGACCTCCTGATGTCATTTGTTGATGTTTTAGTGGGAGAAACATGGCGGCCCGGTGGAGCAGCGAGAATGTCGTGGTGGAGTTTAGAGACGCTCAGGTACAAAAGTGGTACCTGTAGGGCTTTCAGCACTCTGTTTATCCTGTTATTCACACCTCAGAAAGATGGTTGACCCTCGAACTGTGCGGGAAAGTTTACTGAAACAATGGACTGCTCGCTAGCTGTACACCTTTATTCATTTACCAAAGTGTCCAAGCTGACGATAGCTAAACACTCTGCCTTTATTTTTTTATTCTTTTAATCGGTTAAGCTATTTAGCGGATTTATAAAACGTCTGAGAAAAAAGCCTTGATGTATTTATATGAATTTATAGTAGTGTAACTAATAATAACTATAATGACCATAATAAGTAATGTGTCCTACTGAGGAAGTGTGTTGTTTTTGTGCAGGTCTTTTCTAATCTTTTGTGTTTTCCAGGCTACTGCGATGTCAGTGGACTGTCTAGGGCACTATGCTGTTCTTTCTGGGTGTGTACATTCCTGCCTGATACCACACTATCCTGTAAAAATACTTTTCCACACAGTGTGAAATTCCTGGAGCTGCCCCAATTCCTTTCCACATCTTCCTCTACAAGTCTGAGATCCTCTTTCACCTCTCCTTTTTTCCAGAGAGTACGGAAGTGATCTGTGTTTCCTCAGGAACCCTGAGACGGCCTCGATTTCTACTCTCTCTCCCGGCTCCGAACACACCAGATCCAAAATATATATATATATATATATATATATATATATATATATATATATATATATATATATATATATATATATATGATTTATATAAATAATGATTGTTTTCAAATTTACTTTCAAGTCTTGCATGCTAATTTAAATCATGTGATAAACCTAAACCTTGATACTAAATTTACAAAAATAAACCCCCAAATACTAGTGGCACGGATGTCATTCCAGTGTTCACTGATTTCTTTCTACAAATGCCCTAATTTATGAATCTGTTCCAATTCAAAATGCTTGCTTGAATGTTTCAGATTAAGTGTACAACATAACAGTGCTGCTAAAAATTACTTTAAATATATGTAAAAAAAAAAAATGTCAGACACGCTTATAAAATAGCTTCAGTTAATCTCACATGTGGCCTTTCACATATAACTATACAAAAATGTGTTAGACAGCAAACACACCCGAACCAAGCAGTTGAGAACATTAAACACCCAATTCATGTGTTTTGGGCCTGGGAGAGCAAGAATAGAGAAAGTCTGGGTGTCCATGAGGACCCGGTTATAAAACACTGATGTGCAGAGAGTGTCATTTTTTACACTCTTATGTTTTTCGCTTATGCTAGGAGACGTTTCTTGTATGTTGTGAACCTGGAGGCGCCGTCGGAGGCTCCTCGAAAAATAGGCCGTCAGAGCAAGTGGGACGTCGGCACGGTGCAGTGGAATCCGCACAAGACGGAAGCTCATCTATTCGCAGCATCAGTAAGAGCAAGTTTATCAGTTCTGAGCAAGTTTATTAGGTTAAAGCGACAATCAAGACAATGGATGAGCAAGGAATAAGATGAATAAAACACTTCACATGTCCTGTTATAGCAAAACAATCAACTTTGGGGAGATAAAAGAAACTCTACTTTGCATCAGGCTACATCACACCACCCCATTGTTTATTGTTTTCCTATAACAGCATGTCCCGAAGTGTTTTATTCCTTACATGTTATGTTTTAGGTCAATTTTAAATGATGATGTTTACAGTAATGGTGCATGTGATATGTTTGATCTGTGATGTGTGTGTGTGTGTGTGTGTGTGTGTGTGTGTGTGTGTGTACAGAGTAATCAGCGTGTGGACCTGTATGTATGGCGTGATGGATGTGGAGAGTCTCACACGTCCCTACAAGGCCACACACGAGTTATAAGGTAATGTAATGAAACCTCCATGTTCATTCAGTAGGTCTGGGAAAATATATACGTTTTGCTGACACTGACTTTTTTTTTTTCTTATTGACATCACAGCGATTTGGATTGGTCGTGGTTTGAGCCAGAATTTCTCGTCACAAGTTCAGTAGACACGTACATCTACATATGGGACACAAGGTGAGGAGGGAAAAACAACACCATCGAAACGTTAACCTTTATAATTCATATAGATGTGAAAATTAATCAGTTGACTTGGTATCTATGCACAAAACATTGCGATCAGTGATATTTACTAATATATAAATAATCTGAAAATGTCAGCAATCCTGTATATTTCTGATTAAAAAATATATATATATTAAATATATAGTCTATGACTATACATAATATACTTCAAGGCTGTTGGATTTCAACAGCATTAGGATATAAACAAGCCTGTAATGTGCTGCCACAGATGCACAATACAGCACAAGAAGGTTATTTTTTGTTGTTGTTTTTGTAGATAATTAGCTGGATTTTAGGTTTCTTACACAATCCAGTACTCTCAAAAAATCCACCCTCATCAACTCATCTTTACTCGTCGTATTTTTTATTTTTTTTATTGAATCCCTTCAACACATAGTTTGGCTGAATTCCAAATGGCTTCCTCATTCTCTATGTATGTTCACTACATAGACAGAGATTCAGCCACAGAAAAAGATTGACCATTTAGACAAAGTTGGTTTTTTTTGATATTCAATTTAAAATTTGACATATAATTAAAAATAACTTCTAAAAGTTCTTTAGCCGAAAAACCGAAAATTATAGTATTATATTTCACTGACCATATTGGAAATATTGGGGGGAAAAAAAGAATTGATAATAATTGCACCATGGTAACTTAAATCAAAATCTTATGAAGTGTGTGTGTGTGTGTGTGTTTTTTTCCCTCCAGAGACACACGTAAGCCTACAGGAGCTCTATCAGCAGTGGGTGAGTTTACACCCTCCGTAGTTCAGATTAAAGCTGAGGTCCAGCTGTGCACCAAACGCACGTTAGTCACTTGTCCTCCTTTCTTCATGTTTGTGCAGCCGGAGCGTCTCAGGTGAAGTGGAACAGAAAGAATCAGCACTGCTTGGCTTCTAGTCACGACGGAGACGTCAGGATCTGGGACAGACGGGTGAGTCAGGGCCGGGCAATTCAAAAGACAGCGCGTCACAGTAATGTTGTACTTCTTCTTCTTCTTCTTCTTCTTCTTCTTTTTTTTTAAAATTATAGTCTGCTTAATATCCTCAATCTTCAAGTTAGAAATCGAGAATGGCCTCCTATTCACTGCGTATACTCACTACATAGTCATAACATAGTCGTGTTGTAGAATGGATGTAGTGCACTGTATACCTGATAAAATGCGTTTTCGGGTCCAGTCACACAAAAGGAATGATGTGTTGTGCCCTTAACCTTTTATTTTTAATTTTTATCAACAAATTCTGTATATCTTGTGCTCAGTAGTTTGCCTTGTGAGGTAGATCAGCGACAGCACTACGTACATTTTAACATAAAATAAGTGATTTGTCTGTTTTTTAGTGTTTAAAGAAAATCTTTTGGGACATTTTAAGTAGTATTTCATTAATCATGCTCATCACTAGTCTTAAAGGAGAGAAACAGAGAGCCTCCTCCTACTTTCATAGATGTCCTGCACTGTCTAGTGGAAAAGCGATATTAGTAATAAATAAATTGATAATAAGTACAATACCAAGGTGTGTTTATATTTGAGAATGTATTTAATTATTTATCAGTAATTGTATTTTGAATTTCAGAAACCCAACACTGCTGTTGAATACGTAGCCGCTCACTTATCCAAGATTCACGGCTTGGACTGGCATCCTGATAACGAGTATATACTGGCAACCTCCAGCCAGGACAACTCAGTTAGGGTGAATATAAACCAAATCTCGTCTGTATAATAATCATAAATGTCACATAGTGTGCAGTATCTCACTTCTGATGAACTTTATTGATCTGTGCAGTTCTGGGACTACAGACAACCTCGAAAATACCTCAATATCTTGTCCTGCCAAGTTCCTGTTTGGAAGGCCAGATACACTGTATGTTTCTCTCCCATCTGTTTATATACAGTACATGACTGTACGGGTGTTTACTGAATATAATACAATATTTTTATATTGTATATATTGTCTAAATATGAAAATATCTTGAGTATAATCAACCTGTTATTAAAATATTAAATTGTACAATTACAATTATTAAAACTATTTCTATACATTTGACTAATTTTGAGCGTTTTCTATTGGCAGATAATTTGCTTGTTTCTAGAATTTATTTCTAGAAGATGTGTAAGGAATAAAACACTTAGGCGCATGCTGTTGTAGGAAATTAAACAAAGGACGGGGTGTGAGATGCATATTATTTTCCTGTAAAAGCACAACCTGAAGTGTTTTGTCCCTCCACAGCAATTTGCCAACTATTGCATTTTCATTTTACTTTGTATCCATTTACAGTTACATTTAACTTGAAGAGACAAGTTAGTTCGTGTTATCACTTACGTTCTAACCGCTGTAAAAAGTCATTCCCTCACCAGTCTCTCTTTTTCTGTCTTGAATTTCAATCCTTCATCATCAGTAACCACTTAATTCTGGAAGGAGCGCATTAGAATAAAACCGTAATTGTGCATTGCAGCCAGAACCACTGTCCAAAAATTCATCCAGACCTTCTGACGAATCAGATTTGAGAATTCAGCAGCACTGTGGTATAATGAGGAATATTAGATACAAATGACTATATTCAAGATATTTGACTTGATATAATTTTTGCAGTGTAGATGTTTTTTTTTTCCATTATGCTTTGGTACTCTGCATTACTCTGTAGTGTCTGTAGTAGTGATTTTTTTTTTTTACTTTGTTGTCTTGATCAGCCGTTTTCCAACGGGCTGGTGACGGTGATGGTGCCGCAGCTCAGGCGGGAGAACAGCCTCCTGCTGTGGAGTACGCTGGACCTCAACAGCCCCGTTCATGCCTTCGTAGGTCATGACGACGTGGTGCTCGAATTTCAGTGGAGGCCTCAGAAAGAAGGTGAGCATGATTTGCATCAAAATGCTTGATTTCCTAAGTCCTTGATTTCCTAATCAGTTTAAATTGTGTGTGATTTTCAATGAACTGCTGGAGAATGCTTGATTTTTACATTATGTGTGTGTGTATTTAAATAGAAAACTCTAACATGCAGTGAGATGATGCAGGGAGCAAATGTGTCAGCTCACTAAACGCAGAACAAGGAACTTAAACATAGATAATGCAGCATGGACGTAAAAAGACACAGTAATGTGCCATAAGACTTCATACTAGGGGTTGGGCGATATGACAAAAATATCATATCACAATTCATGAAGGCATTTCTACAATCTATAATATTCTTTATAATACATTATAAATATTACCCAGCAATACAGTAAAAAAAAACAAACAGTTTTATATAATTACAAAAATAAATGAATTTATATTTTTATTTATTGCTGATTTATTATATATAAAATGCTGCTTAAAAACATTATTTTTATTTATTTATAAAATATTTTTTAAAAAAGTAACATGATAAAAATTTTTGTTTTTACAGTTTGACATTTATTAAAGAAAATAAATATTAAAAAGGTATCACAATATCCCTAATTTATCAGATAAAGCATGTTGTGACATAATTTATCACAATATCAGTGTTATAGCATCATATCGCACAACCCTAATTCACACCGAAAAAAAGAAACAGCACATGGACAAACAACTAATGGGCTAAACACAGAACAGGTGCACACATTAAGAGAACAAATCAGTGACAGGACATGGGGGCGGAGACAGGATCAAAACAGAAACCAAAATATAAGCACATGGCTCTCGTTGCCATGGGGAAAAGTATTTCATAACATATCAATTTAAAATGTCGTATTTCATGTCAGAAGTGAACCTTGCATCTTGTGAAGAGCACAAGATGCAAGTGTGTGTTTAAAATGTCATTTTATAAGATTGCATTTTTTTAGGATCTAAGGACTGCCAGCTAGTCACATGGTCCAGAGATCAGACGCTTCGGATATGGAGGGTGGATCCTCAGTTACAGAAGGTGAGAGCTGTCGGTAAAATCTGTGATATGTGATGTGATATGGCCTGACAGAGCATCACCAGGGAAGATACTAATGATTTGTTCCATCACTTTTGCTCCTCTGAAATAGTGGAACTGTTTCCTGTGCACACAGGACAGAAGCGCAAAGAAGCGGCGGATTTATTATCCAAATACACAAAAAAATTTCAGCCGTTATGCGGGTTGGGTGAAGTTACAGGCAGACAGTCACATGAGCCATGTTTATAATCTGAATCAGGGGTCAGAGGTCATTACAAGAGAAACAACTATGGGAGAAATTTTGTTTTATGCTTGGGATTTTGTTAGGAGACATTTATCCGTTACACTTTCTGTTTTCTTGGTAAAATAACAGGCTGCGCTTTGTGTGTGTGTGTTTGTGTGTGTGTGTATGTGTATGTGTGAGTGAGAGAGCGGGTGAGAGGCTGGTGATGTACTGTTTATCACGGCTATAACATAAATGAGAACAGGAACTAACTTGTCTTTCAGACGTTCACTACATTTAACTGTAAAGCCTTAAAATGTGTGACGTGTCATTCATTACGAAAAATTAAACATTTATAATAAACAGTTATAATGCACTTCGGGGGGAGCGGCACTCCCATCATGCATTACTTTCATACACCAGCACAGTCTGTCGTGTGTCAGTCCTCACTTGTATGATTAGTGACCTTGTTAGAAAATGTTAGAAGCTTGATTTTTTTGGAAGAGTGAACTTGTTTGTAAAAGGCTGTGCTATTCAGAAGGTTGGAGAAAGCGAGTGTGTGTGTGGGTGTGTGTAAGGAGCTGTGTGTGTGGTGGGTGGGTACGTAGGAATGTAAGGGAAGACAGAAGAGTAGCCATTGTCCTTGTGGATAAGGATGGATAAGCAACAGTGCAGGTGAAGTGTGTTTGTTGCTATGGGGTAACTTGCTTAATTTGCCTTTTTTAACCAGTGAAATATGACTTTTGGTCTGTAATAAACCAATAGTGTGAGACTACACCCTATATGAAAAGGTGTATAAATCTTTGTTTTTATGCTTCCCCCACTGAGTGGGTGGAGACTTTATGTTTTTAGGTTTTTTTAGGTCCGTCTGAGATTATCATTAGCGCGAGAGATTCAATGTTTGTAAGAATTATATAGAAATATTACTGTAACCAGCAGATGAACTGATTAGGTTTTGGAACCGATCCAAATGCCTGAAATAGTTTTTCTTCAGTAGTTTCCTAAACGATACTTTCAAAGGGGACTGTACGTATACAAATTAAACAATAGAAATGTCTCACAGGTAAAGACGAAGGAGTGAAAGGAAGGAGCCCATACACTACCTGCTTGAGTGTGAAGTCTCAAATGCGAACACAAAAACACTAATTCACTTCTGAATGAGGTTTAATGTGTGTGCCTGGGTCGTCTCTTGTAGTTATGCACCAGTGACATTGTGGAGGAGCTGATGGAAGGCATGACTCTCACAACAGAGTCTGAGAAGACACTCCGCTCCCAGGAACCTCCTCTGAGCCCCAGTCTAACTGCCGACGACCCGCAGGGTGAATCTACAGTGCACACAAGACTTACCAATCCAATACATTCTGTAACAGAGAATATTATTCAATGTAATTATACATGTAATCAATATTAGTGCTGTTGGATTCTCCATTCTGATTGGCTGCTGATTAATTTTCTATAACAGCAGATTAGTTTATTTAGCATTTATGGAAGGAGTCTCCAGCGTCATTGCTTTGTAACAGTCAGAGGTAAAGCTGCCACTTTAAGTTTTCTGGCAAGGTTTGTGCTTTGCAGTTTCTCGTAAGTTAGTTGTTAGTTACGTTAAATGTAGCTATAAATACATAGAAAGTACAACATGTTCTTCAAATAATAATTGGTAATAATTGGCAAATTGCTGTGGTACAAGGGGAATAAAACACCGCTGGAGATACTAGTATTGGAAAATAATCAACTTCAGGGTGACGAGAGTAACCCTGGGCTGCAATTTGTTATTTTCACATGCACAACAGCACACGCTCAGGTGTTTTATTCCTTATTCCAGAGTACAAGCTTGCTCTCACTTCTACATTCATGTAACTCTTAGGATTTTGCCACTCAAGGAAGTACGTAATCCATCCATCCAATCATCTGCACTCTGAAGTCATTAACACCAAATAATAAACCTCCCCCATTTTGTCTGCAGGTCAGTTCGAGGCGTCCAGTGGCAGGCAGGACCCGGCCGGCCTCGCTCAGACTCTGCAGCAAGAGTTCTCACTGGTCAACCTGCAGATCCGCAACGTCAATGTGGAGGTCAGGAACTTCTATACAGTTCTATTTTGTATAATGATGAACAAAAATGAACACTTAAATGATAAACTCCCCCTTGGATGCATTTTCTAATTTGCATATATATATGCATATTCATAAACCCTGCTTTTTTAAAGAATAACTCTGCTCTCTAGTTTCAGATAACTCCACCAGCAGATTTATGTAATCAGTACTGAATAAGTACAGCACTACATCTTTATATTATATATGTGTGTGTGTGTGTGTGTGTGTAGATGGATGCTGTGAACCGCACCTGCTTCGTCTCGGCCCACTGTGGAGCGAATCAGGTCAGGCTGGTGGTGAAGTTTCCTGCACAGTATCCAAACAACGCTGCACCGTCTTTCCAGTTTGTTCCCCCAACAACCATCTCGTCCTCCATGAAGACCAAGATACAGAAGGTGCTACGATACACAGTGTATCACAATATTGCTCCCAAACTGCCAGAGATACAGTCGTGTTGCATTTAAAAATGAATGCAACGCTAATAATAATTTATATAATATATTTTTTAATTACAATTTTTTTAAAAATATAAAATGAATACCATAATATTTAACACAGAAATGGAAAAATGTATAATTATATAAAAAAAAATTACATACTATATTATATCCATGACACCTCAGAAAAGTGTATGGTGATATAATAAATCATACCAATATTATATCATCATATATTCAAGCCCTACTCTATATGTATATATGTCATAATATTGGTGTAGTGTTGTTGTTTTCCCTTTTTTTCTTTCTTTTTTCTGTTACAAGAAATATATCAGGAGACTTTTTGGGGGGAAAAAATTTACTGACAACAAAGTATGCTGTAAATGTCATGCCATTATTCTGAGCCCTTTTCCTGTGTCAAGCAACATAAAGGCCATTTAATCAAAACTTACAGGAAATGTGTGTTTTATTAAGAGTGAAAGATGAGATCTGAAACATGCCAGTGTGGGTTTCTTTTGACTTTCAACAATATGTAGATGTTGTTTTTTGTTTTTTTTTAAGATGCTCAAAAATGATAGTGTTATGGTTTAAAACCAGAAAGCTGTAGAAATAAAAAAAAACAAAACAAGACGTATTAAGATGCATAAAGAATCAATTTATCATCCTGAATCAAAATCGTGAGGTGACGAGATTCGCACCCCTCCTTTTTTTTTTTTTTTTTTTTTTTTTTTTTTTTACAAGTATATCACTTATACATAAAATAAATCGAGTTTAAATTTGTGGTGTCCTCTGGCAATATGGTGTCATCTCGTGTTTGTTTTGTCTCTAGATTTTGACGGACACGTCGCTTCAGAAAGTGAAGAGGAACCAAAACTGCCTGGAGCCGTGTGTGAGGCAGCTGGTGTCCTGCCTCGAATCAGACGCGGTTAGTTCCACAACAGCGGATATGTTAGGGGGAAAAGCACTGCTATATTTATTATGGAATTTGGATTCAGTTTAATAGCAAAATGAAAACTATACAAACATACACAACCCTTTTTGTGTAGTTTTAGTCGTGTATTGCGTGTCCCTGCCCCTGGATGCAGTTTACATGACCTTTTTGTGCACTGCAGGAGGACGGCACTAATCCCCATGTGTTCAGTAACTCGGTGAGCCCTGCTCTTCCGGCCTTCCCTCGTGTCACCAACACTTACGGCTCTTACCAGGACGCTAACATCCCTTTCCCACGTACCTCAGGTGCTCGCTTCTGCGGCACAGGTGAGCCGTGAACGGCGCGTATTTTCAATTGTGCATTCGCAGGAACTTGTCTGTTTACCTGTTTGCCTAATTATCTGAGTTAATTGTTTTATACTTTTGAATATGTTGTAAATTTTCAGCTATAATACCCAATATTTTGTCCTCTTTTCTGAAAACCACGTTGTAAGAATCGTACATCACCTCCAGTTTGGAAAGCAATTCTGTGCTGTTAGTAACAAGTTAACTACTTTGTTCTCGTTTTATCTTTGACCCATAAATGATTTTTTTATATACTGTGCATGCATGTATAAAATTTTCATTTAGTTATATATGTATACATCTTGCATATACCACTAATGAGACAAACAGGGGGAAAAAAAGCATCAAAAGTAACGCTTAAAGAATTGCTGTTATGGTAAAATAATCAACAACGTGGTGGTGTGATGTGGCCCGATGTGAGCCGCTGTTGCCACCCCGAAGTTGATTATTTTGTTGATCGTCTGCAACACAAGTTAGTTCCTGTTATTGCTTGCGTTATAGCAGCTATAAACAGTCTTTCCCTCACCAGCCTCTCCCTTATTTGTCTTAAAGTTTTCAAAGTTAGAAAAAAACTGCAGTTTGTCATGTTACCAAGAAACTGCGAAGCGTAAACTCCTCTGTCCTGAACATGTCGAAAAGTGACAGCTTTTCCTCTGACTGTTACGAAGCCCTGACACTGGAGACTCCTTTCATAAATATTAAATAACATCTCCTTATAGAAGAACATTCACAATATCAACAATTACACTCTTCTCCCCCAAATCCGTTTATATAAAGCATATAAAGTGTACAAGTCCCTGTGTAAGCTGTTACTATAGAAACGATAATCTGTGATTTGGAGCTGCGCTACTGTCAGAGCTGCTGTTATAGAGAATTAAACACCTTCTGACCAATCAGATCGATATTGCGGTAGTAATATTATATAAATTCTAATAGATATTTTTCATCTTGCAGGCTCTCTGGTTTATTTCACTCGGCCCATGTCCATGCATCGCACCGTCCCTCCTACAGAACCTACACCTAGGTAAACCTTCAACCTCTAAAAATTTTCATGATTATGAAGTTTATGTTAATATTATAGTATAATGAATAAGTATGTCTTTTTCAGATCTCTCTCAGCGCTGTCTGCGTACCACAGTGGCCTTATGACTCCGATGAAAATGCGCAGCGAGTCTCAGTCCACACTGCGGCTCTACAGCGGGAGTCCGACACGCACCGATAAAGAACAAGTGTCCATCTCCTCCTTCTACTACAAGGAACGGGTAAGACAGGCTGTGTATATACCTCAGGGCAAAATTATAATAGATATGCTTTATTTGGAATATCTGAGAGGATTTATTATTAAGAATATCTGGCAACATAGTATCTGAGGATCACATATAATCAATGGTAGCTCAGTGGTTAGGATGTTGGGCTACTGATCGGAAGGTCATGAGTTTGATCCCCAGCACCACCAAGCTGCCACTGCTGGGCCCTTGAGCAAGGCCCTTAACCCTCAACTGCTCAGTTGTATAAATAAGATAAATGTAAGTCGCTCTGGATAAGGGCGTCCGCCAAATGCTATAAATGTATAAACAGACAGAACAGTGAGGAGACTGATACACTGATTGCCGGTGTTGTACTTTAGTATTAAAGGAATATTAAAACATTTTTCAACTTAATCTCTATCTACTTTTTGGGATGTTTATTGGTATCTGATGTCATTGGCTGGTCTCACTTGTTAAAGTAGTTGCACAAGTACTGTTAATTTTCTGTCTCCAAAGCCAGAGCCATAACTCTAATCTGCATTATTATTATTAATAATAATAATAATAATAATATGCTTTGTAGTCTGATTGGCATCTCTAAATTGTCTGTCCAGGGTGTCCCCTGCCTTGTGTCCCAAGTCCCCTGGGATAGGCTTCAGTCTCCCCGTGACTTTGTGTAGGATAAGTGGTGCAGAAAATGAATGAATGGATGGATATTTAGGATAAGCGGTACAGAAGATGAATGGATGGATAATAACGGCTAATTAACCAGTACTAGCAAGGACTTAGCTTTTTCTGTAGAAAAAAAACACTAGATAGTCTGAAACCAGCCGTATTTACACATTCCTGAAGGGTTTGTGGTGTCTGTGCACTCTCAGAGCCACAACAGTGCTGCAACCCCTCAGAAAAAAAAGTAGTCCCCTGCACAATTAGACTTTCAAAACCACCTAATTCCCACCCACCAGCCGGCTCTCCCCTGTGATACGACACCTACCACCCAGGGAGGGTAAACGCTGACATGTGCATCCTCTGAGACACACGAAGCCAGCCAACCACATCTTTTCCAACTGCTGCTCATGCTGCATCACAGGGCGGTGCAGCACACTCAGAAGAAAGCGCTGTGTGCCCTCACAGATGTACGCATACATGTGCTCACAGATGACCACGACTGGCTAGTGTCACTGTGATTGGTAGAGAAGAGAGAGAATGCTCCTCCCACCCAGAGAGCACAACCAGCTTTGCTCTCTTTGCTCTTGGACACAGACGGCTGTGGCATTGTCTGGATTCGTACTCACAATCTCCTGACAACACGGTGAATGCTTTTCTGTTGCACAGCTCAGGAGACCAAAAACACCTCGATTGAAGAATTCAGGAAAACTGTCCTTAGACTTTGTAGATGCTGTGAATAGAGATTAGGTTAAATAGGCTAGAATATTCCTTTAATACTAAAGTATGACGCTGCAATCATTGGAATATCTCACAAAGATGCTGATTGACCTTTATTAATCTCTCCAACAGACACTCCAATCAATCATTTCGAATGATCTGTGCTCCTCAGAAGCTGCTGTCAGATATCCTTAATAATAAACGCTCCCAGGATAGAGATGAGGTTAAGTTAGCTAGTTATATGTGCTAGTTTATTTCTGTTTACTGCTTTGCAGTAGCCTTGTGTTGTGTGTTCACTCACTGTTTTCTGTACTGTATCCTTCTTTTCCTTCTTTTTTTTACATTTTTTTTTTTTTATTCCATTTGTGTTTTGATGGACTGTCCCCCCCTTTACACACTGTTGCTGTGGTCTGTTTTATCCCACACACCAATCAGAAGCCTCTGTCTGTCCATCGCCGCTGGTCTGTGCAGACTATTGCTGACTGTCCGGTACTGAGCTCCCTCCATCCATCCATCCCTCACTCCCTCCCTCGCTCCCACCTTTTGTTCCTTTTTTTTTTTTCCCCACTCTCTCCATCTCTTACTTTCTCTTTTTCGAATGCACGAGAAGCCGAATCCTTCAATCAGGGACTACCGGTTTCGAGTTTTGCTTTCTATCCTTATTTTGCTGCTCCTGTAATTTTTGCCAGTTCCATAATCACCTTGGATATCATACTGACCAGTTCCACTAACTAACATATACAGAGTGCAAAAGTTTGTGTACCCTTTAGATAAAATGAAGAAGAAGCGGTGTATTCCCGCCTTGTGCTCAGTGTTCCCGGGATAGGCTCCGGATCTGCAGTGACCCTGACCAGGATAAAGCGCTTACTGAAGAATGAATGAAAGATGTGTAGCATGTGGCATTTTACAGATGTTCCTCCATTAGCACAAGTAACAAAAAAATTCAGATAGTGTGTGTTACAATAATAAAACAAAAAGTATGTATATATAAAATTGTGCACCTCCATTTACGACTGTGATATAAATATTACTAAAAACTTTCATGCCTGCGTTTATTCTCCATATTGTCCAGCATCTTCCCTCTTTTGCGTGAAAATCATCATCAAACCTTTGCACTCAGCTGTAATTTAGATTTTTGCATACAAACCTTTAGAGGCCACTGTCTAGTAGTTCTGTTACTATTACGTTTTTTAATGACACGCAACAATGTTGTGTCGTCCAAAAAGATGCAGTAGTACAGCTCAGTGTCCTCTGAGGAAACGTTTACAGGCTTCATTATACAAGATTCCTGCTTTTATACACATGAGGAGAGTTTTGCAATAAAAACTCTTCCTTGCAACTGGGAGAAGCTGAGAAGCAAAATAAAAAAAAAATGCTGAAAAACATAATCCTTATCTAATTTAGTGTTAGATGTAATCTTAGCACTAACCCTCATAAATGTCAGTAGTGGATGATTAGTGATTTCTCCTGATTGTTGTGTTTTTGTAACATGGGCATCAGAAATCACGGCGCTGGAAAGGGAAACGAGAGGGAACAGACTACAGCAATAAAACGATCAAGCTGGCTGGTAAAGTGATCATTCAGGAGATTTCCTGTCTCCTCCCCATCCACAAAGCCCTCGGAGAGACCTACGTGTGAGTACCTTTCTTTCACGACACATTATTACAGTATTCATATAGAAGCTTGTTTTGGTGTTTTTAAATGCTTCCTTTTTTTTCCCAGATTAAATATGAACGACATACGGGACACGTGTCAGAAGAATGCAGCCGCAGCTCTGACAGTAGGGCGCAGAGATTTAGCGAAGGTCTGTGACACGCTCTAAAGTAACACGCGTTAATTCACTTTATACCAAAGGGCTGTTGAATTCTTGAATCTGATTGGTCAGGAGGTGTTGATTTATTTTTCTATAATAGCAGCCCTGACAGTAGTGCAGCTGCAAATTACAGGTTTATATTAATGCGTTATCGTTTCTATAGAATCGCTGTTTATAGCTGCTTAACATAAATGATAACAGGGACTAACTTCCACAACACCATAGACATTCGTGGACGTTGCCTTAACGTAACAAAAGCATTAAACGTAACAATATACGGCATATAACAAAAAGTATAATGTGTCATTCTTTAATAGATTCAACTCAACTGAATTTTGTTTATATAGCACATTTAAAGATAGCAGAGTTGACCAAAGTGCTTCACAATTAGGAAACTGAAAACTAATAATATGACAAACACCATCAACACCCGTACAGACAATAACAACATTATAAACTCCAGCAAAAACTGCGTATATAAAGTGCGATCAGTAACAGAACAAATAGCAATAAATATCAAATAGATGGAAAAATTATCATCATTGGCAAATTGCTGTGGTATAACAGTATAAAAGTAAGAATAAAACATTTTGGGGTGTCCTGTTATGGGAAAATAATCAGTTCTGGGGTGGAAACAATAACTCCATTGTATCCCACTAGCCTGATGTTGATTATTTTCCAATAACAGCACTCCCCGAAGTGTTTTATTCCCTTCTCTGGTTATCAGTGGGAAGGGACACACCTCTGAGCAGATAGTATTTGTGTGTATTTGAACTCTTTAACTCTTGTGTTGAAGGTTTGGGCTTTGGCCTCTGCAGCGACCAGTCTCGACCTGTGTCCTGACTCCGATCCTGACGCTGACACTCCTTGGGCTCGACACCCTTTTGGGCGACAGCTGCTGGAGACTTTGTGAGTTTTACACTGTGTTAGTGATAGTAGATGTGAATAACAGCCCTAGATAATGTAACCTAACAACGCTCTGGTGCTAGTACTAGCTCGTGTTGGCTAACTAACTAGACTAGCTTGCTGTCTGTTTTTCAATATTCAGGATTTCCTTATTATCAGTAATACAGATGAAATAAGGATTGGTGTATTGGTGTGATGAGGAGGTTGTTTATCTTTGCTGTAGCTTTGGAGGCAGAAAACCAAGAGAATCTGCGTTCTCATGAATTGCTCATGTGATGTGACTGCATGCAGCTACAGTTAAAGTGGAACATCCATCACATCCTGTACACATGAACGATAGACATGTTTTTAGTTACACTGCAGATTATATTTTATTTTCAAGTTGCATTAGTTATATTTTATTTTCAGGTTACATTAGTTACATTTTATTTTCAGGTTACATTAGTTATATTTTATGATTCAGCAAGAGTTATTTTCTCGGCAGCATTTTCTCTCCTCCATGCCACTTTTTTCTCGCACTTGTTACCTGATTGGTTGGGAGTTAAAAAGAATAAGCTCTTGATGTCACTTGGTGCTTTTCTGAAACGTTTTTTTTTTCACCTTTGGAAGCGTTTTGCTGTTAATAAATATTTATTTATTTATTTATTTAATTAATTTCCGTATGGTTACATGTATGTGTGACAGCAGCCTTCAAGACTCTTTTGACTTGCTTTTTAAAATAAATGAGTTATTACAGTCTTTTTTGGAAACTTGCTTGAGCATTTTACAAACCTGTGATATTTCAGAGGACAAAGGCATTATATTGTCAGGGTGTCCGTGTGTCTGTGCATCCCATCGTGTGTTTGTATGTCTGTACGAGCTTCTCGTAAGCATGATATGTCAAGAAAGTGTCTTTGAATGTTTGTAGGATTTAAATCAAATTATCAGATAAACTGAATAGACTTTGGAATTGATCCAAACAGGGTCAAGGTCATAGTGAGGTCAAGTTTCTTGAAATAGTTTTCCTTTCCTTCGATAGTTTTCCTTTCTTCGTGTTTGAAGTATATTTTATGGGTATTTTATGCAAATTAGTAACAGGAAGGACTAGACTTGTTGGCGACGGCGGCGGCGGCGGCATCCCTGTCATCACCGCTGGTATCGAGTTCTGTTTATTCGAACAGTCCTGTAAAAGGCACTGAATCAATCCAGAGCACAAATCTGCACAAAAGTCTTTATAATGACCGGGTTAAAGGTGCTGCACCACAAACCATTACAATGTGCAAAAAGTGCAAAAAATACATATGATCTTCTTCAAATTGTATTTTTTTTAAAATCACTCCAAGTTGTTAATTTCCTAAGCAGCGCCTCATCATCCTGATTGTCGTGTGGAATTGCGGTCCTGAGGAGTAACCCCAGTCGTTTGCTCTCTTTCTCTCCGCAGGCTTGAACACTACAGTCAGATGAGTGACGTGCAGACTCTGGCCATGCTGTGCAGTGTGTTCAGGGGTCAGGGGATCCCTCAGGACTATTTCACACTGTACAGCCCACGCAGCTCCGGCTTCACCCTCCACCACTCGCGCTACGTGAGTCCTCTCATCCTCCACTCTCTCCTCTAATACACTCTTATATAATAAGTCTTTTATTTTCCTGCTAAGCGGAGAGAGCGTTTCGCTGTTTTTTGATTTGTTGTTTTTCTTAAAAGTACCAACAAACTCACAGCAGTAAAGTCACATCAGATTTTTTTCTGTACCTCTGTATAAAAACGATTCAGGGGTGGGGCTTCATATGAGTTAATGATGTCACAAAATAAGCTCCCTACTTCTGAACCAATCTTGTCTGATATGCAAATTACTAGAGGATGATGTAGAGAAATAAATCACAGGGATGATGATGCAGCTCAGGAGGACACTGGGCTTTCCAATTTGCATATTTATGAATATTCATAAATTCATTAATGAGGATAATGGTGTAGAAATGGTCCTAGGCTTATTTTAGTGGTTTCTTGTAAGTTTATAAATATTAAATAATTTAATATTCTACATACCTTAGGTTTAAAATGGCATGTTCTTGGATACTTTTGTTTCTTTTCTTTTGGATATCATCTTTTGGTTATTGAAAAGCATGACAATAATAATAATAATAATAACAATAATAATAATAATAATAATAATAATAATTATTATTATTATTATTATTATTATTATATAGTCACAGTTATAGAATGTTTTTTTTAATTTAGTGTAGCTAGATGTAGTGAGATGTTTATTTTACCATCCTGGGGAAGTAGACTGTAGAAGATCGATGTTGCTGTTTCAGAAACTAGTTTTTAGACAGTATTGTCCTTCAGCACATGATGAAAAGTAAGAGTCACTGCTTTTATCACTGTCACTTTTTTTTTTTTTCCAGCCCAGCTTCACTTCTAGTTCGGTGACGTCTGGGTCCTGCTCCAGTACCTCCGACTCCATCACCGCTCCGTGGAACATGGGTGAGTAATTCCTTCGCTGCGCTTTCGAACGTCACCTCATCCTGCTGATCTTTCAGCTCTGTCTCTGTATTTTGGCAGCGCAGTTCATCTCTATCAGGTGTCTGGGTTTCTTTTGTGTATGTGTGTGTTCCGATGAGACATTTTTGGCATGTGTTATGTTTAAAATGAGGTTACTTTGCATATCCACATAGCCACATGTTCAGGAATCATGTTTCAGTGTGTTGAAAGAGCACATTATACACATATACAAAGCTGTCAAGACTGGAACTGGGATCTTTTTTTTTTTTTTTTTTTTTCCCCCCCAGTTTTTTTTTTTCCTAATTTTAACACTGCTTATAAATCCTGGCTGGAAATCCAAGTTCCGGTTTCACAATACATCTCTCACTGCCAAGACAAAGGCAACCTTAATTACATGAAATGTTGTTGTTTTTTTTTGTAGGAGTTAGAAATTACTGTTATGGTTCCAAGCAGAACATGAATCTACAGGTTACAGTACTTGGAGAATCTACTTGGAGCTGTTCATCTCCTATGACCTGGAAATGATTTATTTCCATAGACATCATAAGTTTGACACCTTAGCATGTTCGTCTGGTTGGTAGCTATGTATATAGTTATTATTAAACCACAGCGATGTTGAAATTTTGAATCTGTGATGGTGTTTTAAAAAAAAAAGGAAAATGCAAGATTTCGAGATTAAAGTCATAACATTTACATGGAACACACATGGAACATAACATGTAAATAAGGGGGAGATCAGTGTGTGAAATATCGGCTTAGAGGAAATCGTTTCTTTGCTTTGCTCAGTTTATCCCCTTGTCCAGTTTGGTGAGCGATGAGATCTCATGGAGTTTAGCGAGACCGTTAAATCATTCAGAAATAAAAGAAAGACAGATACAGTGACTCTACCAAAAATTGGAAGGAAATTAATGTGAAAGAAACTTCTAGAAGCAGCTCATCCAACAATTTTGTTTAAAAAAAAAAAAAAAAAAAAGATCTTTAATCATGATTAGGACAGACTTTGATATATATGATGAACTTTAAATTCCAGGTCAGAACTTTAGTGCTGAATGCCTGGAAATCTACACAGAAGTTTTTACCTGTTTTCAAAGTCATTTTTATTTTCTTCAGCTGGACGCGAAGCTGAACAAGCTCTGCCGTGGGGAGAGTCCTCTCCCGACGACGTTCGCTACGCAAACCAGGCTTACACAGATCCCCGGGAACGAGAGAAAGAGCAACACGACATGAACAAAAGGTCATCAGTCTGCTGTTATATGACTTTATTCAGTTCATGACTCTCTCATGTTCTGTCCTGTTTTTTGATTTCATAGCAGTACACTTTGGATTATTATTTCATATATCATATGCTCAGTTATTAACATTTTTACAGAAATACATGAAACAAAAAAGCGATTTTAGTCCTTCTCTTTGCATTTGTTATTTGCACTCACACCTGTACACACTCCTGCGCTTAGCATTGTGTGTGTATTCACTCGCTTAGAGATCCTGATGTCAGAAGTGTGTGTGTGTGTGTGTGTGTGCAGATGTGAGTATGAGATAAGAGATGGGATGTGAGATGTAGTAGCTCGCAGTGACTGGAACTAAAAGCACCTAAATTCTAAAAAAAAATGTTGTTTTTAACATCTGCATTTCTATCACATCTTTACTCCCAGATTATTTCTGGGGTTAACTTTGTTTCATGGTTACTGGTTGTTCAGATTATTAGACCCGGCTAACACCCTACAGTTTGACGACTTTAAGAAGTGTTACGGAGAGATTCTGCACCGCTGGGGGCTGAAGGAAAAGAGGGCAGAAGTGCTGAAGTTTGTTTCTTGCCCTCCTGAGCCACACAAGGGGATCGGTAAGTTCATGTTTGCTATAACGAAGTGGAATCATGTCACGAATGTCCAACATTTTACTAAATAACACGGGTGAATTAGTGTAAAATAATTTTCGTTCTAAAATATAAATTTCAGAAAGCAGCCACTTTATTATTATTATTTTTCTAAAGAAGCACGTTTAATATGTTTAGAATTAAATATTTCTGATGTGTTTAGTGATTCTGGTGATAATTTGTTGGCTGGTGCTGTATTTTCATCATTCCTGTGAGAAGTTAGCAGCTGTGTGTCGCTCTGATGTGACAGGGGACACTGTTATTGCTAGCGCAGTTACAGTGATGTTTAATAAAAATAAGTAAATAAATAAAATTGGTGATCTCTAATAACTGATAATTGATAACAGTCAGGTTTTGTTAGCTCCTAAAGACAAAAGAGCAAGAGCTTCTTTTCTCGCTCATCATTTTACAGCTTTCAAAAGTCATATTAATGAGAAATCCAGCGTATATGTAGTAGAGACGTTGCCGCAAATACTTGACTCAGACTCCCAGAATGCAATGCAGCTATACACCACTGAGATAAGAGACTCAGCTCAGCTAGTTAGCGATCTATGAGGTGATGAGCGCGATGGTGCTGCAGGCTTGGAAGCTGATGTGTTTGAGCAGAGTGTACAGATGAGAAGGTGAGAGAGCTGGACAGACGAAAGGACTAAAGCACCGCTGCAGCACTCTCTTAAGATAGAGCTGAAGCGAGGGGTAATTCCCACTGGCAGCACAGCATTGTGGGTAATGTAGGAAACTGTGAACCAACGTGAAGAATTTGATGAAACACATTTGATCCAAAAGAGTCAACTCAGAATTTCATGATAATATAAAGGCAACATGTTAATTATTAAAATTAACGTGCAAGACGTTTTCCTTTAAATAATAAAAAAATGATGTGTCTCATCTACGGTCAAACCCAAACTCCGAGTACCCCGTTTTATTCCTCTGTGTATGGTAATGGTGCTTTTACTGACACAGATTTTACTCTAGATGATATGTGACATCATTTACTGTAGATAATATTCTCGGCTTCTATAAAATGCTGCCAGTGATGGTGTGTTTTCGCTGTGTTTCTGTCTTGTAGAGTTCGGCGTGTACTGCTGCCACTGTCGGAGCCAGGCCAGAGGCACTCAGTGCGCCGTGTGCAAGCGCTTCACCTTCCAGTGTGCCATCTGCCACGTGGCCGTCCGCGGCTCGTCCAATTTCTGCCTGAGCTGCGGCCACGGCGGCCACACGAGCCACATGATGGAGTGGTTCCGCTCGCAGGAAGTTTGTCCTACAGGCTGTGGCTGTCACTGTCTCCTCCAGAGCACTTTCTGAACCTCTTCTTCACGGACCCGGACATGACGGAGGTCTCAGGGTGCGTCTCAAACCTCTCGGTACTGTAACAGAGCCTGGACTGTTGATTTTTTTTTTTTTTTTTTTTTTTTTTTTTTTTTTTTTTAAATAAACAGCACTGATACAGATCATGGATTTCTGTGCTGCTCTGACTAGACCTTTTTATAATAGTGGTCTTCACAGTATGCAAGAAACCAAGAAACCACAAACACACGAGTTACAGTTTACACCAGCCTTATTCAGTAATAATTGCTCATAAAAAAAAAAAAAAAAAAAAAAAGAAGTGCCATTTTTATGCAGTCCTGGTTCGGTTACATTGCAGGGTTTTCTCCTCAATCTGCGAACACCAACACGTATAGATGGACTGAATGTGCTGCTGATTTTACACTCACAGCTGAAAAGCGCCGTTTTGTATGTTGTGTTCTGTCTTTTCATTTGAAAAGAGAATAGCTAAGAACTGTGCTCTTGTGTAAGGGAGTAGTATTAAATGATTATCCAGCACCTACAAAGTTTATGCCCTAAATGAAGAAATAAATTTGTTTAAATAACTGCACCATATCCTGCTCTCTCTCTCTCTCTCTCTCTCTCTCTCTCTCTCATACATAAAAGAGGAAGTACAGTACATCACAACCGTGTTCTCATGCACGTCCACTCTACTCAGGTCAGTGAGAGAGTCTGGACAATCTGTAGTCAAAGAAATACAGACTCAAGTCACTAATGTCTGGGACGCACTAGTATATAAGTATTAATATCTAAGATTGGTGCAGTATTAGGGTGAGTAAAATTCAATCCTAACCTATTTCATCTACTCACAGTCCAGTTGTGATGGACCCGTAAATTATAAATATTAAACATGTTCAGTATTCACCTTCAGCGTTTTGTGTTTTGCTCAAAATACAGGTTTCATTATTCGCTCTGGTCCGTGACTCATCGTCCGTTACTTACACCCACTTTCAATTGATCTGTCTTCATGATTAACCCTTTCATTAACATAAGTGTTCACACTTATGGATAGTCTATAAGCTCTATAGACTATTTGCCATTCTCAGTGCAGCATCAGGTAGTCTCTGGCATAGCAGCCTCCAGTACATCTTTACAAACTTTTCTTTCTACACAAAAGCAACCAATTTTATATAGATTTCAGAAAACAATTAAAGATAGATTTCAGATGCATTATGCATCAGTACTAATCTGTGTAAAATGCTTCAAGAATATTGCTATATTTTCTTCAAAAACATTTTTTCTATAATTTTGGACATCAGAATAAACACCTGAGTTAGACCCGAGTGTTAACAATTTTTCTTTATAAACACACTGGAAGATTATATTTTTCAGTTTCAGATAATGTTCATTCCTTTTTTACTCTTGGTATTCCTACACAAGGACAGTCCATTTACTTTTTAATTTAAGTGAAATTTAGAAATGTTTTATGTTTTTAAAAAAAAAAAATAATTTACGCATGAAAGGGTTATTTTATTTTCCAGAATGGTGAGTGCGATTTGCTCTCACCAGCTTGTCTCCCCACCAAAAAAAACAGAAAAAAAAATAAAAAACCCACAGCTGTAAGTTGAGGTTAGACTAAAGTCATGTGTCATGACCGTGATGTCCACATGAACTAGCGGTGTGTCATATTTGATTGACAAGCTGTCAAAATGCATCATCTGTCTGACACAAACACACAACAACAAGAAGGGAGAGACAACAAAAAACACCGCTTGTCCCTGTTTTTTTTTTTTTTTTTCATTTTGAAAGAAAGACAGCATTATGTGTAATTTGCATCAGTAAAGTGACTTTCTACAGCGGATGAAAGAAACTGTCTTTTTGATTAATTTATTGGACATTTATTATTTATTATATTATAATGATAGAACATTATGTAAGGTAGCAGGCTTCTGGTCTTAATAATAGGCTACAAAATGCAAATAATGACAGGAAGTAAAGAGTGAAATCAAGAGGATCACCTTACTATTTGAATGTTCAGTGTAAATAGTATTAGTTTTACATATTTAGGCTATTTTTTATTATTTATTTATGTATTATATTTGTATTTATATTTATCATGTGAAGAAGTGGAGAATTAAAGGGAGGGGAAAAGGCAAAACACAGCACAGTGTGGACTTGTGTTGATGTAATACTTTATTAAGTTCAAATAATAAATTAATTAATTGGTAGATTTATTCGGAAGAATAAAGTGTGAGCCCTACAGCGTCAGTCTCATCAGTGCTGGAGAAGTTCACACAGGAGATCCGCTGAATACAGTAGCCAGTGCGGAATAGTCCAAATCCCTGTCAGCTCCCTGCATAGGTGCACTACATACGCAGTGAAAAGACCGGACTGTTATGCCCTATGTAGTGCCTTGTGTGTCCATTTGGAAGGCGGCGTCGAGCCCGAGCCGCTTTTTAACCTCGCGCAGCTGCGCTTTAGCTGTTAGCTGTTAGAGGAAGATGGCGGCGGATAGCAGACGCGCTCGGCTTCTCCTGCGCTTCATCATGTCCCAGTGCTTCTGCGTGGTTGTGGCGCACGGGCTAAAACCAGGGGCTAATGGTAACCTCCATCCTGCTCCTCCGGTGGTGAAGGTGCCCGTGAACCGGCCCCTGAAGCTCGGAGCGCCGAATTCGGTGAATATGGGAGGCGCGGCGGCGGCGGCGGTCTCGCAGGCGAGGAGGGCGCTCAGCTGGAAGCTGGCAGAGGAGGAGGCCTGCCGAGACGACGTGAGCCGACTGTGTCCTAAACACACCTGGAGCAACAACCTGGCTGTGCTGGAATGCTTACAGGACAGAAAGCAGGTGAGGTGGGACACCTGGGGGACTTTCAGCCTCATTTAGCATGTTTACTATGTGGAAGTTTAACCAGCAGGACTCGGGTGTCCATCATTAACCTGCCCATAAAGACAGAATGACATTCCCTAATGTTAATGTTTAATGTTTATCTCATAACATGAGCCCTTAACGTTCACTCGCAGTTCTGAATTTTGTCTGAATGTGTGTTGTGTCTCAAAAGTTAAACAATTTACTGTCACCTAGAATTAGGACTGTGTGATTGGACATGGAAATGATATCCATAGAAATGTTATCCATAGAAATATCTATAGAAGGGATACCCATAGAAATGGTGTCCATCGAAATGTTATCAATAGAAGTAATATTGATAGAAATGAGATCCGTAGAATATTATCTGTAGAAGTAATATCTATAGAAATGACATCCACAGAAATAGAAATATCAATAGAAGTAATACCCACAAAAGTGATGTCTATGGAAATGACATCCACAGAAGTAATATCTATAGAAGTAATACCCATAGAAGTAATATCTACAGAAATTATATCCATAGATATATCTATAGAAATGACATCCACAGACGTAATATCCACAGAAATGATATCTGTAGATATGATACCCATAGAAGTAATATCCATAGACATGTTATCCATCAAAATGTTATCAATAGAAGTGATATCTATAGAAATGGTATTCGGGGTGGTCCAGTTAATAACCAATAACCTTGTCTAAAAATTATCACGTTATTAATCGACCATTTAATCCTTGTGTTCTGTTGGTGTAAAATTGACCTGTATTATTATTAATAATAATAATAATAATAATAATAATAATATCATCATCCAATTTTGCTCTCTTGGACTCCCGGGCACGGATGGCTACGCTATCATCAGAATTCTACTTGCAATCTCCAAACGATGGGGCGAACGGTGCCGATGCTGGACTCAAAGTCCCAGAATGCATTGCAGCTACGTAGCGCTAAGATTCGGCAGAGACCTGAATCGGCTAGTTAGTGATTTATGAAATAATAAGTGCGACGGTGTTGATGGTGATATTAGCATGAATGTTGAAGCTTTGGAAGCTGATCTGTTTGAGCAGAGTGTACAGGCGAGGAGGTGAGAGAGCTGGACAGGCTAAACACTAAAGCGCCGCTGCAGCGCTCTCTGTAGGTAGAGATGAAGCGAGGGGTAATTCCCACGGGCGCCACTCTCGGCAGGTAGCCGAACGAAATCGTGAACGGCATGCATTAACACAGCTAACGTGTCCATGTAAGAAGTTTAAATTTTAAAAAAAAACCCAGAATTTTATTATAAGAGAATTCTTTTTGTATATCTGAAGATCACATGTTGATTTTATGTTATTTTTTAAAAACATGAAATTTTGTGCTTGTCTCATTTTCTCTCTTGAACATGAAAATTTTATTTTTGGTACATTTGCAAAACCTTTCCCTTATATTTATATTGCACAACCTATGCTTAGGTTATGTTCATTTAGACCAGAGAATAAAACGCATTAGAGTTTGTTTGTTTTTTTTTGTAAATATAAAACAAACGGGTGAATTCCCTCTATCGCATTACCTCAGTGCCTTGTTTGCACTCGTATCTGATTACATGCACATATGAGTAGGATCATCCTCCAGGCCTGTGCTTTTGTGTGTCTTTACTGTTTTCCAGAAACAGGGCTGTGTTCAGGGTTCGCCATTTAAAATATTAGGTTCCGTCTCAGCTACTAAAAGTCAATATGACCCGAGAACGCGATACAAGCCGGCGGTGAAAATGAAAAAGAACAAATTTAAGTCTCAAGATAATAAAAGTCTCGAGATTTTTGAGAATGACACTTCTGTAACGCCTCGTACATTTTACACCGGATTTATGAACATTTCGGAAATCCTGGTTTTATTCGTACACTCATGTGTATCTTGATCACCTGTAAAGTGCACATCTGGATGCTTCAATCCCTTTTTTCTATTTTCGATACAATAATGATGTCTGAGCGCTGAGTCTCAGCCCTGATACTGATCTGACAATGATGCTGTCTTACTAAACAAGCCGATATTAAAATATATTAAATCCAGCATTTCAGGCTAATATCCCCTGTGTGGACACCTGACCGTCACACTTGTATGTGCTTGTAGAACATCCCATTCCAGACTCATTCCCCACTTTACTGTTATAATATCCTCCACTCTTCTGGGAAGCTTTCCACTAGATGTTGGTTTGTGGCTGTGGGGATTTGTGTTCATTCAGCTACAAGAGCATTAGTGAGATCAGGCACTGGTGTTGGTGAGGAGGTCTGGGGTGCAGTCGGTGTTCTAGTTCATCCCAGAGGTGTTCAGTGGGGTTGAGGTCAGGGCTCTGTGCAGGACACTCGAGTTCTTCCACTCCAACCTTCACACACCATGTCTTCATGGAGCTCGCTTTGTGCACAGGGGTATTATCATGCTGGAACAGGTTTGAGCCTCTTAGTTCCAGTGAAGTGAAACTGTAATGCTACAGCATACAGAGACATTCTGTACAACTGTGTGCTTTAAACATTGTGGCAACAGTTTGGGGAAGAACCACATGGGTGTGATGGCCAGGTGTGCACATACTTTTGGCCATACAGTGTACATTCATTATCAGCTTGGAGCATCGTTACTTCTACAGGAATTTCTCTCAGAGTTGAAGTGTGAATAGAAATATGAACTGCACCACTCCATTGGAGGATGTGTGGAGTGTTTATTGATTTTCCTGTCTAGTGCCAAACACACTCTCCATTAACACACTGTAATTCCTCTTAGGATATATGGGGGGGGACATTTTGTAGCTGTTAACTTTTTTAAAAGAAAAGCATTCTCAGTTCATCACGTCGCTGCCGTCGTACTCGACTTTCTTACGCCATCTTCTGCTTGTAGCTGATGAGCCGAGTGTGTGTAATGCAGGCTTGTCGACACAACGATTCGATCATCCCTGCACGATCTTACAGTGACGTCTGCTCAGATTATATTATATTACTTAGTTGTACAAGTTTGTCATTTAACACTCATTTAACTCGTTAGGTTTTACTCCGATACCTTTTCAAACATGTGCCGTGACCTCGCTATGAACCCAGATGGTGTGGAGAAAATGGCTGTCTGTGGGCAAGTTTATTTATTTATTTATTTACTTTTTTGATTGAAACTTGGTGAAAATCAAGAAATCTTCTCCGTCAAAAATCTGTGACGGGCAAGACGTCACAAAACGCTACAAATCTTTGGAACCGGAAGCAATAAATCAGAAGCAGGAAAAGAAATCAGTACTTCACAAGCATAATGTAAGGGCCTGTTGTTAGATCAGGTTTGAATTTGTCATACACGACAATCACCATTGCTGGCATGTTTTGTGCGCACTTCCTGTGTGTTTGGCTCTGCTGTTACACCAGTTTTCATCAGCAGAATGGCTGCAGGACACGGACATGCTCGTATATCGGCTTTAGGGCTGCACATTGTCTGTCATTTGCCTTGCAGTATTTTTAAACCACACCAGAGAACTCGTGATGTAACGTGGTTAATGATTGATTGGCCAGCGGCATTGCGAACAAAGTTAGATATGTTCAGTCGTGTCACAAATCATCTTTGTGATTGATAAAACCTCTGCAGAGCTCTAGTTATTTTTTCTGGGTTAGTTAATATATTCTACTTCTCGGTGTTATTTCGAGCAGTTCAGTAATAATTAACCAGTCAACCGAGTTGCAGCGCTAACTCAAAGCCAAAGTTCTTTGGCCACAAAAGTTGTAGAACAGCATTTTCACCTTCATGTTAATTAGCATTTGTCCCCACCAGTTTGGATGGTACGCTAACACATCCATAATATTCACGTTTTGTCGTTATTTCCATTGTCACGTGACCCGTACATGCATCCAAGTACCCCTGCGTAAGACACGGCATTCTTCTGTGTAGCTTTATGTGGAGAATTTCAGTTTTCTCACACTCTTTAAAGTTTGTCGCTGTAAAATATTTAGTCTGACGTTTCGTCCCACATAAATTCCAGTATCTTCAAGTTTTGAATCTGAACCGATAATGAATCTGAACTTGAGACAATACACGACTCCTTGTATTTTTGTGTAACACTGTATGACAGTTTGGACTCAAATAAAAATAAAGTATTGGCACCCCTGGTTTTGTTTGGGCTGCTCTCAGTCATTACAAGTCTGACTCGTGTTTAATAGTTCGTTCTGGGACGTAGATGGACAGCACCATGGACGTAGATGGACATTTGAAAATAAAGTGAAGTAGTGTTATCTCTAGTACTGGTATGTGATTGGTGATGGATACGGGTACTTGACCAGGGTACAGATAGTTCTGGATTAGTAATCGTACCGTGCTTGAAACATTTCTACAAGAAAACAACTGAGACATGCAGTCAGTCGACTCATGGCCATAAGGAGAGAGTTGGACATTTATTTTTTCTTAATGGGAACACTACATGACCCTTAGTTGCACTCTCAGCTAGTGGCACTGTACCAGTCCCTTTCTCACTTCCCCATAGTCATTTACTGTTTCTTGTTAGCGCTTGCTCTTCATCTTCGGGTAAATGACTTCTGCACTAAGAATTTTCTCTCTCTGACACTGGAATCCTCTACAGTCGCATACAGATATCCACTGAGAGGCTTACAGCAAACTCCTATTGGTTCAAAAGGCTTCCCTTTCTCCCAGGGACTCGTTGACACTTATTAGTCCGTTTGCTGAGTCTGAGCAAAATTTATACTTTTGATTCGTTTTGATTTGTGAGCTTTGGTTTGTTTTCTCACTGTACATAATTTAACCAACCATAAAGTTAACAAAAAAAAAAAAAAAAAAAGGTGCCTGAGAGGTAGGTTGGAAAACGAATGCATAAAAGTCTGTCCACGATGAAGACAGAAAATGCTCAACAGACCTTTGAAAAGTTTTTTTAGAAATAAAAATACAGATACACGCTCAATATATTATTAGATAATTATAGAAATCACTAGTTTTGTGTATAATATTTTGTGCATCACGTCCGCTGTTTTTCTCGTTTTTGTTTGTCCTTTGGCTTAGTTCTACAGGAAAATGTTAATCACAAGTCAAATCACACATCTCTCTACAACGGAATCGCTCGAGAGTTCGATTGGAACCCAAATCTGGTACAAGTTTTAATTTTGTCCCCCAATAAAAATTGAGCCAGTCAGCATATGAATCTGGAGTGATTGACAGTTTGAGCTCTCGGATATTAACAGACACTCAGGGAAGCCCCGCTTCCTTCTCACATTAGTAATCGCCCTGATTTTCTCCACTCAAAGATGCGCTCTCGCTATCTGTCAATTTAAGTGGAGAATGTTTTGAGTTCATTAACGTGTCAAATCTAACACTTTACAAATATTTTTAAGGTAGTGATAATTCGAAGGTTATTAAAAACACTGCTAGATTAATTTGCTGCTCCAGTTTGAGTGACGAATCAACAGAGAAAAATGTGGAACCATTTCACGAGAGCTGTGAATCCAAATCCCACTTCCTTCGCAGGACTGCTCGTTCTCCTGTTCCTCCTGTTCCTCCTGGGGGTCGGCAGGTCTGTGTGTAAAGTGGTGAACACAGCACTGGTTATTCGACAGCTTTTATTTTTAGGAAAACTTACATCACTTACGCTGAGAGCTGTCTGTTACACAATGATGAATCATAATGATGTGTACTAATGGCCTGTATGATTTCAGATAGAGCAAACTGTGATTGTCTCGAATAATTTGACTCTTCATTTCGGGAGAAATGGCGTCACAATATGATGCCCTACTACATGTTTCATAATGTGATTTCGGCCAATCCTAGACATCCTGAACACAAGAAATGGTGTTGCCCTGTCACATTAAAACAGTAACAGAAATCTTACACCATTGACTTTATTATTTGTGTGATTTTTTTTTTTTTTTTCCCCACATTTGTTTCACTTAAAATATGACTTGTCTTGTTGGTGCATCGCTTCAGAGTCTAACAGACGTTTATCTTGAAAATGTCCCTGAATCATGTGTTAGGATATTTTTGTTCTAAAGGGAGACTGGGGGGGAAGACAAGCAGTAACTCTGGTCCCACCTTGGGGATTTCTCAACCAGAGGCCTGTCAGTAAAGGGCCGTAATGCATGCTAATTAGCTTCTTCAGTGTCATTATTTTCCTTTTTATTACCAAGTCTATGTCTGACTGCATCTCTGACAGCTGGTCTTTGCCTTCCAGGCCTTGAAAATGAGAGCAATATTTGCTATTACTGTTACTATTTAGGCCATTTGGTTAAGCTCTGTTTGGGTTCGGAGTCACAGTTAGACACGATTACCCAGATTTTTGTTATATCATTAACTATACTTTATTATTTGAAGGCTTAGTGGAACACCTGATACAGTAACATGGCAGAATTGTGTAGAATTTTTTCAGCATTACAAAAGACCTTAGGATTATTAAACTTAAAACTTTTAAAAGTGATGTACTTATTGAGACGGCATGGTGGTACAATCTCGCTACAGGATCCCAGTTCGATTCCCCGTATGTGTGTGGTGAGTGGTGCCCTGCGATGGACTAGAGGTTGCCAGAGGTTGTGGATCTGCCAGTTCCCACCCACTAGATACTTCTCTTCTATCACACAACAGCAACCAACCGAGTGCCTCCTCTGAGATACGTGAAGCCACCGCGTCTTTTCACACACTCAGAGGAAGGCGCTATCTGCCCTCTTCTGCATACATGAGCTCACAGAGGCACAAGATTGGCTAGTATCGCTGTGATTGACAGGGGAGAGAGAGTAGTGCTATTTCTCCCACCCAGAGAGCACGGTCAGTTTTACTCCCATCTGCTGGTGGCTGTGACATCATCGGGATTCAAACTTGCGATCTTTGTCGCCAAGCAGTTCTGGTAGATCTGATAAACTGATAGATAGTGAAATGCTGCAGAACAGTTCTTGTTCATCTTTAAGAATAATGTTTTATGTTTTTGTGGCACAAAGACAGTTCTTCCAGCTTCCATGCTGTTTTAACCAACGTTTATCCAAGTTCATGCATCAAGCTTTATTTTTGACCAATAGACCAAATGTGATGTTACTTTCTTAAAGAATTTCTTACTACTCCTTCTGATCAGAATCAGTTTTAGTTTTTATTAATTAAGGTCAAGGCCGAGTAACCTGATTGGTTCAACTTGTCACATTACTTCCTGTTTCTACTTTTGAGAAGCCGGGGAAATTGTTATTATGGTTAAGCCAGACTTTCATTGGACTGGCACGTCTTGTGTCCGTCTGCATATGAGATTAGCTCCCCGTTTGGATGTATTCCTGCTCGATAGTCTAACCCGAACATAACCCTAACCCTGCATCCATAACGCGTTTTTCTTTGCCGCTTGAGTGTTGGCACCACAACAAAAAAACAGCAATCGGATGAACCTTGTGCCCACCATTTTCCAAACATGCGTGCACAGATGTGACGTATGGAATTGCTCAGTCGAGCCACGGTTTGGAAGAAATGCTTCTTTGTGACCGCAAACCTGTGATTATAAGCCCTGCCTGTAGAACGAGTCCAAAATCAGGTATTTGGACCAAGTATGAAAATGCTTTTATGCTGAGTGCAACTAGCGCTCGCAACTTGTAATTTCCTACATCCAACCAGGAAAAGCCAAAGAAAACATCCCCTCGGCTCTCAGCCCTCAGATTCCTACTCGTGACCTCGGGGTAGTCTTCTCGACCACGAGTTCAGGGAGTGACGTCAAATCAACAAGGCTGCTCTCAGCATCAGAAGCATTTAGAAGCCTAACTTAAAGCTTAACTTTAAATGAGTTATGCTGTATATGCACTGACTCTACAGTTCAGAATTCGAGGAGGAACATATCATCATCATCATCATCACCGTTACTTGGCTAGCTTGTTGCTAATAAAAGACGAACATAAAGGCATCCATGTTCCCCTCCATCGTGACACCCGCCCCACCCCCCCCATTTGTAGCTCGAATGCACGAAGGTCGAAAATTACGTCATTTCAAACTCTGACTTCTCACTCCACCACATGATTACAGTAATACATTAAAACAAACAAAAGTGGAGGAAAATAAGCTATTAGAGAAATGAATAAACAAACAGTGCAGCTTGTGCATTATGGACAGAACAGCATTGTGAGAATTGTATTTGAATGTAATTAATAGGACTTATGCCTGTGCAGCAGTATAATGTTATTGCTATAATGTTGAAGCTAAACGGATTTATTCATTTCCTTGTTGAACAGTGGCTGAAGTTCTCTTTCACCACCATTGTGCCTTTCCTCGGCATGTCACCGAGTACGGCTTTAATTACTGCCATAATTACTTTGCCTGTGCGCAGCAGCAGCTGTGGCCTTCTGAAGAGCTAAATGGTGGCTATAAATCTCCTCTCCCCCAGGCCAGGAGGACGAGGTGGCCCAGACACAGCTGCACTGCGTCCGTCGCTCGCTGCACACACTCCGTTTCATTTGCATTTTGAGCAGGTCGTCGCTCATATGTGCGATGTAGAGCGCTCGCTGTAAAACAAAGACGGCTAGTGTGACTGATGAGATTTTCCCGAAGAACTAACCGAGAGTTCAGTCGAATCCTACCAGGAGGAGAAAGACTTGTGCAAGAGATTAGTTGATTTGTTTGGAACAGAGAAGATTTGGTTTGTAAGAGGGGTTTGTGTGTGTGTGTGTTTAGAAACTGCATTTAAATGTTAATTGCTCAAAAGGATTGCTATTCAAAATGCATTTAAGTATTAATGAGCAGACAGAGAGAGTGGGCATAAGCAGTAGCTACACTGTGTGTAAGAGAAACACAAAAAGTGAAATTGGCAATTTCTTATTTATTTTTGTTTTTTAACTTCTAATGTGTAAAAATGAAAACTTTTGTTTTAATATTAAAAAGTTTGTTCTTACAGTCTTAGTGTGTTTAATGTAAGAGTGTGAAAGCTTGGGGGTGGAACCATATTAAAAAAGGCACATAAACCCCTTCATTCATTCATTCATTCATTCATTTATCTTTAGTAACTGCTTTATCCTGGTCAGGGTCACAACAGATCCTCAGTCTATCCCGGGAATGCTGGGAGCGAGGCGGGAGAATTCATCCCGAATGGGACGCTATTCCATCACACGCATTCACACTGAGGGGTGATTTATTTAGGGTTGGTGGAAGGAAAGCGGAGAATCTGGAGGGAACCTACAGGGATAACATGCGGCACTCCCACGCAGAGAGTAACCCGAGCTCAGGATCGAACCAGAAACCCTGGAGCTGTGAGGCTGTACGTCCGTGCCACCCGTTTGACATCTTGTTTGGGGCAACAGTAGTGACCTGTGTGAATCATGTGACCTTTTATTTATAGCTGTAATATTTAGGACCATAATTTATGACCAGTGGCAGGAAAGCAGCGGCAGAAAATTCAAAAACACATCTGAGAAGCGATGCCTAAACAAATGTTGAGCACAGATCTGAAGTCAGGATAAACACTGACCAAAAACAGACATTCACAGAATTTTGCTTCCTTGTAGAAATAAGTGCTTAAATTTAACAAAAGCAAAAGTATGTGGAAATAGAACAAGACAACTTCAAGCTTGAAATTAGCACAAAATGTCTAGAAATAGGTTCAGTACTCTTATTGAATCTTATTGGTTGATTGTGATTTTATAGGCTAATCAGAAATGTTAGATAAATTTGAGTATATTCAAGTTATTTTCACTTGATAAGATGACAGGAACAAAGGTCCGTTTTATTTTTGTTGATTTCCAAACGTTCATGCTGCATTCAGCTAGAAGTCATAACTTGTCATTCCCAACCTCCAACTAGGAAAAACCTAAGAAAACTCCCCCCCTCAAATCAAAATCCCCACTTATCAGCTCGGGGTCGGCTTCTCAACTACGAGTTCTAAACTACACACAGTTTATCTCCCCTACACCAGCTGTTTCCGCCCACCTGCAATATTCTCTGATGAACTCTCTCGGTCAAATTCTGCACCAAATATAAACAAATAAGTCATTTACACATTTTTAATGAACACAAGAAGTGCGCCATTTTTTTTTTTCTTCCTTATACAGCAGGGTACTTGCCCAAGCCAGAAACGCAAATCATATTTGCCTGGCGAAAAAGCCAATTAACTTTAATGAGGAAGGATGTGGGATTGCAAAAAAAAGGAACCTGCTTTTGGCAGCAATTAATTCTTCTTCATACCGAGTTCATTAAGGTGAACGTTAACACAAATTTGCGAGCCTAGGGAATGTAGGCTGAGAGAAAACGCTGGGGCCATCTGTGCTGTATTCTTTTAAAAAAAAAACAACTACGGTAGAGTGATGCTAATGATTAAGTAGTGATCACGTCGAATTTCTGTTTCTCTCTCTAACAAATTTTCTCTCTTTTGTTAGAGAAATAAGGACCTGCGAGACAGTTCATTGTAATGCTGACAAACGTTTATCTGATGTAAACATTTCTGATATACATCGCATCCGGTCCTTTACTTATTCTCTTTGATCTTCTTTGTTTGTCTTTTTCCGTAGCGCACTTTAGCACGCAAGTTGCTGACGTTGCAAGTGTGTTGGCGGATGAGATGCAGCTGATGCCCACGCATGCTCAAGATGCCGAAATATTATTGCAGACATTAATTATTGTACTAATGCCAGATACTGACCTAATTAGTATAGCTCACCCCCAAAGAAATTTCTCCCTAATGTAGTCTTGGTCAATTCCCACCCACCAGTCAGCTCGAACTAGTCAGATGACGGCTACCAGCCGGGGAGGGTGAAGGCCGACACGTGATTCCTCTGAGACACGTGAAACCAGCCAGCCACACCTTTTTCAAACTGCTGCTAATGCAGCGTAACACGCTCGGAGGAAAGTGCTATCCGCCCTCGTCCGCATATATGAGCTCACAGACGCCCATGATTGGCTAGTGTCACGCTGATTGACAGGGGAGTGATGGTATGCCCCTCCCACACAGAGACCACAACGAATTTTGAATCTATGGGAATCCACAGGCCTCGAACTCGCGATCTCTGGACGATAGGGTGAACGATTTTCTTACGCCACTCGAGAGCTGTTTTCCGTCTAACTTCTGACTTGTGAAAGCTTCTGTTCTGGGCGTTTAAAACTGAAAAAAATCCATTCTTTGTGGTGGGTTTTCTGACTTTTTTTGTTTTTTTGTTGTGGTGCCAAAATTTACAGCTTATACAGAGCATTTTGACCTCTTGCTACAGTGGGACAGGAGGAAATCTGACAACTAAAAAGCTTTTTTTTTTTTTTAAAGATAACAGCCAGCAGTCAGACCAAACATGAATAAAACCCCCAAAGTAGTTCACTAAAGGGAAGAGGATGCGGGAAGTGAAAGACATGCACACTTCTGTCAGAACTGACTGAAAGTCGCACCAACTTTATCTAACTAAACTTTGACCTGTGAATTCATGAGCCTTGGTCTTGTGAGTAAATAGAAAACAGGAAAATGAGGCGACGGTTTCTTTTTTGTAAAAATAAATAAATTGGAGGTGCCGCTTATTATTACGTATTGATTTTTGCCTTGCGGATTTCTTACTGTGGCTTGGTGCAAATCTGGGGGGGAAAAAAAAAAAAGATATTCGTCTCATCCACTGATGTACACTTTGGTTTTTGTTTTTAAATTGTTTTTTCTTACTGCCTGCTAGGATTTTCTTGTTAGCAATGTTGACATCTCTGATATCTTGCAAAACCAATATTGCCGAAGCCTAAAATATGCAAACAGAGCGCTCAGTTTTTCATCGGAGTAATCCAGGCCAGTCTTTAACTGTAACACATCACGGCTTCACTGGTTGGTGGTAAAAATTACAATTGTAGTGTGTTGCAATACAATTTGAATCATTTTAATATGTTATTTTGGTCACTTATGATAACAGTAGTGTTCATGAGTAGTGGAAGCTGTGATTAAAGCTGTAATTAAAGACATGCAGGGCGCTGAACAGTCGTACCTTGGGGATTTCTCAGAAAGACCTGTCAGAAAATGAGCTTTTGTCCATGTTAATTAGCTTTGTGATCAGTTTAGTGTGTCACGTGTGTCTCACCCCCACCCCTGTTCCACGTCTGACTGCATCCCTGTTTAATCTCTCAGCTGGTCTGAGTATTACAGTTCTCAAGATTTTATTTATTTATTTTTTTTAAACTTCATTACTTAACCTGTTTTTTTGCAGGAGCTCCTCATTTTAATATCAAGAGTGTGCTGCTGTGAGTCACCCCAAAAGTGTCACCTTTATTCCCTGATTAATATTAAAATAAATCAACATATGAATCTGGAATGATTGACCGATGCGTAGGTTTCTTGAAGTCTACAATATTAACTGACGCCTCCTGGAAGCCCCGCCCCTTTCCCCATCTCACAATAATATGTTTATTTTGTTCGTTTAAATCAGTTGGTTCTTCTTTAACACAACTTGTTCTAATAAAGAAGGAATTATATGCTATATATAGTATAGCTGTTGTATAACAGCAATGTGCAAGTTTTTAAAAGAAAAGATATGACAGAAATATATCACGATTTTCACAGGCAGTTTTACGATACATGACATAGATCATAATATATAGGTGTGCTTACAACTTGCCAGTAGTGTTTCCCAAAAAAAAGAAGAGGAAAAACTGTTCAATGATTTGTATAATGTCTACAAAAATGTAATAATGGAAAGGTGGAATATATTTTTTTTTAATTCTAACATTTTTTTTATTTGAAATATCAAATCAGTGGCTTCCAGTCAGTTTGTAATTAAATTTCTTTAAAGAAAACCGATTTGTATCCACAATATCTGACACAATTTTATCACGATATCGATATTATATCGTCATATTTTCCAGCCCTAGTGGAACATCCATAAAATAAGTTAGTTCCTGAAATCACTTGCGATATAGCAGCTATAGACACTCGTTCCCTCACCAACCTGCCCTTTTCTGCTCTTTCTTGAAGTTAATAAGACAAAAAAAAAAAAAAAAAACGCAGCTTGTCATGTTGCCGAGAAACGACGGAAAACTTACGGACTGTTACAAAACGCTGACACTGGAGACTCCTTCCGTAAATGTTAAATAATTGTGTCCTTGTATAAAGCTTCACCATATCAACAGTTATACGTTTACATTCTTTGTTTTTAATGTTTATTACTAGCCTTGGGTTACGCACCGCATCCGTCATGCTGTGAATGAGCTGTTACTATAGAAACGGTAGAGTATTAGAACGAGCGCATTCATGTAAACCCGTGGTTTGAATTACGGCCGGAATTATTGTCCGAGTCGCTGTTCTAGAAAATTAATCAACACCTTTTAAGCAATCAGATCGGAGAATTCAGCGACGCTGAAACGTGTATTTGTGTGTGATTTTATTGTGAAGCTGAAAACGGGTCTGTAGCATGGATCAGAGGGTTCGAGTAGTGCGTATGTACCTCTAGGTTTGAAGGTATTCATTTTAGCACACACTGTAGATGTTTTTCACTTAGTTGAGTTATTCTAATGATGGAGGATGTAGGATGCGTCCTTAAAACTACAGAGTTATTTCTGGCAGTGGCCCTGGCTAAAGATCTACATCCATGATTGCAGCTGTCTTTAGTTAAGCCACAGGGAACATCGATATAAAGTGTAGCGTGACATGTCAGTCGATCTTTGTGTGTCCCCTATATTTACATGCTGGTGTTTGATTTCCAGCGAAGCTGCTGGTTGGTAACAGGATGGTGTTTGTTTACCTACAGGGAGGATCGATTTTTCTGTTGAAAATGCCTGGCCGAGATGAACAGATTTGTTTTGTTTTAAATTCTTTTTAATTTAATGTGTACACTGGCTAGCTTTATGTTTGGATAAATGACTGGATGCATTAATGCATTCATATCCACATTGCAGCAAATCAGGTGATCCATCCTCAGGAGTGTATAAAATATCCGAACGGTCTGTAATGGTAACAAGGTCAGCAGTCTGCATGAATACCTTCCTGAGCATTTCTCAAGGCCCATCACTCTGCTTGACAAGACCGGATGTTTGGTTGGAATTTGGTATCCGTATGTGAATGATCAGTTTTCCAGAGCGCTATGTGGAAGCAGATGGTTGATTTGGGCGTGGTTCTGGAGCTCAGATGGCTTCTGAATATTGGCAGCTCTTCGAACTCTATTTACGTTTATAAGGGTGTGTTGGGTATCTCCACTGCTGGCATGGCTCCCTTCTTCGCTCTCCCGAGTGTCCTTCATGGAGTCAATCCATTTCCTTTCCTCCTACTGCATGCAATAGCTGTTTTGTCATTCTAAGAAGAAGAAGAAGAAGCCTTTATATCGCACATATGCATTACAGTTGTTGCGACCCAGTCTAGAGTCTAGTGTAGGGTAATTCTTTTCTTCGCATATCCCAGTTTGTTAGGAAGATCTGGGATCTGAGCGCAGGGTCAGCAGCAATATCGATCTACGATAACGAGATTATTAGGCTTATTAGGGTTATAAAGGCTTTGCTTAAGGTCCAGATACGGGCAGATTGGCGGTGCTGGGGTTTGAACCCCCGATCTTTTGATCAGTACTCTAGAGCCCAACTTTTTAGGGCCGTAACAATTCGACATATTGATACGAGGCTCTTGATCACAACATTTTTTTTGGACTTGATTAAGTTTAAGAAGTGACACTTTCAATCATGAATCAGGAGAAGCTGCAGGGGTTTTAAAAACACGCTTCTCTCAACCATGCTGTCTTATTAAGTGAATACGCTAGTAGCGTACCATTGTACTAGCTCCTACGTTCAGGAGTTGGAAGATTCTCCCACATCTCTAAGGCCTGCTGTTTGAGACGGCTAGCGAGTGGTGGACTGAAATGTTACAGCGTGAAGAAATACGCCAAATGTACGTGTAATACACCGTACAATGCACCATATTCGGTAGATTGAAACGCAGGATTCAAAAACACACTTAAGGCTACAGACGTAACTACGTGACTCTGAGAGCAGAATAAGAAAAGCCCCGTGCATCAGACACGCTTCCTTGTGAGTCACCTCAGTTACAGCTTAGCTATGTTTCGTTTTGTTACGTTCTAACTTGCAGCATTGATTCGTTATATTCTGCCAAGAGTCAGAATAAATCGCACAAAACTACAGTTACTATTATTTCATTTCAATTATTCTACTTTTCTAATATTGAATGTTTTAATCAGTTTAGGATGGAAACCTAGGGCACAGATTCAGGCAGTGCTTATCGAAAATATATCGTATCTAGACACCATCCTATCGAAATCGTATCGAATTTGACTTGTTTATCACTACCCTTCTACTACTTTATATAGTCCAGTCCACCTGAACAAAGTGCAATGGGAATGTTATATTCCTCAGTGTGTTGGAACAACATTACAGATTTATAGATGGCCATATCATAACCGGTTCTCTGGGCAGCTGCTCTTACGCTTTACAAAGTCCATTTCCACAGTTTTATAGATTAATAGCTTGTCATTCTTTCCCTCTCGTGCTGCACCAACAGTCTGTGCCTTCGTGTGAATAATGCTCTAATACGAGTCTCGCATTCAGAAACGAATTTTGTGCTGAACTAGCATAGTGTTGCTGTTTAATTAGATTTGGGAATACATTATATTGTAGTGAAAAGTGTTGTATCATTGTGTTAAGTTGTCTTAAGAGTATTATGATGCTATGAAAAAAAAAAAAAGAGTACTAAACTATACATTTCCTTGTCACTTCTTATATTTTATATCTTTACTATGTATCTTTCACCTGGAAATGTGGATATAATAAAACTATTTAAGGTGCATAATTACCTTTTTAGAGTAAAGCTTTAAAGCTATAAGCATGCGCCTTTCCAGGTGAAAGATAAAGGTACAAAAGGTGGTACAGAGGTAGTACAGTGTAGTACCCTTGTTGTGTGAGCGTGTCAGTCTGAAATCATGTCTAAATTGCTAGATGCAGTGCTTCCACAAAAAAAGAAAAATTATTAGACAACAAAAACACCTTTCCAGAGTCTGTAAATGCACCCAGCTGTAAATGTCCTCTTTCCCCTGATAAACTGGCTTAATAACACAAGACAGACAGCATTTTCACTGGAGAGAGCCAACATCAGACATGATCAAGTCCCAGTTTGGCTGGGTGCGAGTAGTTCAATGACCGCTACTGTCAGGAAATGCTAAATTTACTTACATTTACATTTTCCGTACGTCACATTCTGCTGCTGTGGATAATCCCACATGGATATCTTAAAGAGCCGCACTTTACAGTGCCCAGTCTCGCCCGTGCTTCAGTGGATGATCTCAGCTGGATGCTGTATACGAACTGCTGCTGTAATCATAAAGACTGTCCTGTGCTCTTCCCCTGTTCACAAAACGCTCACACTACACATTTCAACGCATTTACTGTGTGTTTGACTTCATAGTACACATTTGTAGGAGAGTAATGATTTATAATTGCACTATCCCTCTCGAGGTTCCTTTCTCATTTCGTCTCAGGAAGTTCTTCATTGCCAATTTTGCCTCAGGTTTGCCTCAGAGATCTAACTCTCTATCCAGACGTCGGTAAAGCTGCTTTGCGGAAATGTCTATTGTTAAAAGAGCTATACAAATAAAATTAAATGGAATATATCCATTGAATTGCTAGTGCTTCATGTTAAGTTTCGGCTATTTTATTTTATATTATATTTTTTTTCCCCCTAACCACTACATTGTGGTCGTATTTGATTAGTTGGTGAAAACCTTGGCCTTCCAGCCCTTATTATGACTTTTATTTGGAATTTAATCTGGTTCATGTTGAAGTGAATTTGGATTGAAGCATCTGCCAAATTGAAGTGTGTCCTTTTTTTTTGGCTGCGCTTCTGTCAAGCTGTTGAGATGTAGCGCCATCTGATCTCCATCTTTTCCTTTTTTTTCTTTTACAGGAAGCAGAGATCGCTTTTGACTGCAACCATGTAAGTGGTCTAATACTCGCACTTAAAATAATACCTTCATCTCTTTAAGTTGTTGTAATGTCATATGTAGTTTGCCAAATTCTTCCTGAGTTTAAAAAAAAAAACAGATTTTGTTTTTTTTTGATGTAACATAAAAGCAAGAGTAATTTAAACATAAATAAAAAGAATGACTAACGCCATGATATATGAATGAGAAGACAACAAGCATTCAGGTAACCATCTAACAGGAGTCTAGGATATAGCCAGTATATTACTGCATGAGTAATATAACAGTTTGGCTTCCACCATCATTATTCAGCAGCTTGTAAAATAGCACTTGATCCAGCACACCATCGTTTTGTGAGATGAGCTACAAGTACAATTATATGCACAGTTTAATGTAACCGTGAGATACTATATCAGAGTTGTGACCTTGGAATGTGTGTGTGGCATGTAAGCTGTTTTATCAGCGTGTAACTTAGACACACCTCTATTTACGGCAAACATCAACCCCACACGTGTAACACTTTGACTAGCGCTACGGTCTCTAGATATGTTTGAGGTCTGAATACCAACGTATGCATGGATTACATTAAAAATGTGCTGGTGTGCTCCCTGGTTTTATTACTGCTTCTGAAATTCTTTTTTTTTTTTTTAAATCTTGTGCCATTGGTTGTGATTGAACTTTCTGTTTTCTCCCCCAACAGTTGCTGTGGAACTATAAACTGAACTTGACTACCGATCCCAAGTTTGAGTCTGTAGCAGTTGAAGTGTGTAAAAGTACAATATCAGAGGTCAGAACTATATGAGACTTGCATTTTTGTCCTTTTCTTTGCATTTAGAATTTTTACAGAGCCTTTTACTAATTTGGTTAGTAAGTTAGTAAGGTGCTTTATTAAGTTGTTTTGAGCCTGCCTGAGAAGGCAAAATATTTTTATCCACTTTTGTGTTCATGGTTGAAGAGTGGACACAGATGGTGGTTTTTTTGTTTTTTTTTTTGTTTTTTTTTCCCCATTTTTTTGCAAATGATTTATGAGATTAGACCTTGGACAGAGGACTTGATTTTTTTCCCCCATCCAGATTAAAGAATGTGCAGCTGAAGAAAGAGGTAAAGGCTATCTAGTGTCCTGCCTGGTGGATCACCGTAGCAACATCACGGAGTACCAGTGCAATCAGTACATCACGAAGATGACCAGCATCATCTTCAGTGACTTCCGCCTCATATGCGGGTTCATGGACAAGTGTCGAGAGGACATCAACACCCTGCACTGTGGAAGCATCACCACTGGGGAAAAAGTGAGCCTATTTCTTTTCAATGTGAATGTGTGTGTGTGTGTGTGTGTGTGTGTGTGCATGTTGACCTGCGATGGACTGGCGTTCCCACCCATGGTGTATTCCTGATAGCTCCCAGTGTTCTGACTCCGGATCCATCGCAACCCTGACCATATTACTGAAGATGAATGCTAATGTCACGTCCTTCAGTCACCTAGTTCCTATAATGTCTTAAGAGGGAACTCGTGAATTTGTGCTATTGACATGGAAAGACAAACCCGTGACACACTAGCATTTCGGTAGCTAAAGTTAAGAGAACACTGTTGCTAGGCAACCAGGAAGAATTTGACTGGAAGCATGTGCTGGGTTCGACTAAAACTCATAACTCAGGAACAGCAAAGAAAACACTCTCTCTACTCGGAATTCCTACTCGGAAACTCGGGGCAGTCTCTTCAACCCCCGAGTTCAGCAAGTGACCTCAGATCGGCATGGCCGCTCACAGCATCAAGAGTGATATACATCACTGTAGCTAATGACAGGCTTGCTAGCTAGCACTAGATAGCTGGTAAGTCATGAATATCGACATTTTTATTTCCCAACGCATCTAAGGAAAGCCTTCATGACCTCAGAAGTGGTGAATCTTCTCATAAACACGATGAAGAAGCAGTCAATCGACTGGACATTCAAGAAGTTGTTTGCATCACCATAGCAACTATAGCTAAACACAGGAGCACAGGAAGCTTTGCACACTTACTTGTCTGCACACTTCTAGCTAGCTGATAACTCAGAAGTAGCAAGTTTACCTTGGAATCATGTCATTCCACATGTGCTCTGCACACTGGAGCTACAAAGTGGGGGAAAAAACATGGACACCTCTATGAAAGCATGTTTTGTTAGCAAAAAGCTAGCCAGCCAACATTAGTGATGAGTTTACGATTCATTTATTCATTTATAGATTTAAGCAAGTACTTGTCTGTGTTGATTGATCTAAAGTAAATCTTACTACAAACTCATTTAAAGTGGTGAAGTGATCTTTTATTTCCCTTATGGAGTGAGCAGCCATGTTGACATGACATCATATGCCTACTTCCTCCTGGCTTTCCGAGCATGAAATCCAAGCTGGGGGAACGTTTTCTTTGTGTTTTTCTTAGTCGGAGGATGGAAATTCTCCAAGTTATGATCTTTTAGTCGAACCTATTGTTATGGTTACAGTATGATTCAATGCAGCTTATTATTATGATTTTTCATATGAGTCAACACAAAACGCACCACTTCATGAACCACTTTTTTCCTACCCCATATGCCACGTGCTTAATGGATTAGCCATCCACTTAAACATGCGGCAGGAAGCGGTATTGATTGGTGGGGAAATCATTATTTTCCTCCCTCAAGCAGGGTCGCTAAATACCTCATTCACATTCAGCTGATTGTTCCGATCTTTATTGTACCTGCTTGTTGTAGGGGTTGTGTCTTCACAAGCCGGGTACATGGACAGTATATAGGGTCTAGCTATGCCAGTGCTAAGAACACAATAGCTTACTTTAAGCTCCCAGAACTTTGTCTGCTTTTTCTGTTTGACGCTGTCGATTTTAGTCTAAAAAAAAAAAAAAAAAAAGTGTAAGAACTCTTCCCATCTTCGTATCAGTTCACATGGGATCTATTTTTTTTCCCTGGGTAATTTTACAGGTAATTGTTCCTCTCATAAAACATTATGCATATTACTGATTCAGATAACACTAAAATTAGCTACATGCCTCTGTGTAGGCCTAATCCTGTCCAAATAGGGCTCCTGTCTTTTCATTTTTACATTTCTTTAGCTAGGAAGCTCAAGTATTACCTGTGTATTACCTTTTTTCCTCCCTCTTTGTTTTTTTTGTTTTTTTTTTTTTCCTCCCTCAGGACCTGCACTCTCAAGGTGAAGTCATTGCATGTCTGGAAAAAGCTTTGGTACGAGAAGCAGAGCAGCAAGACAAGGTTCACCAAATCCGAGACGACTGCAAGAAGGCCATCATGCGAGTGGCCGAGCTCTCATCTGACGACTTCCATCTGGACCGCTACCTCTACTTTTCCTGTCGGGATGATCGAGAGCGATTTTGTGAAAATGTACACACACACTTTTTTTTTTTTCCCCTTCACTGCTGCTGGCTTGTTGCGGTGCATCATTCCCTTTCGTTAGTGATGTCACCAAGGGCCAAGTAGAGATGATTTACTGCTGTGTTTCCTCTGGAATTAAATTCACGTCATTGTGAGAGAATTAACTGATGCAGTTGCAGAGTGTCTGAGGATATGAAGCCATTCCAGTAATGCATGATGTGATTTTTGTGACTGGAGGCTACATTGTTAATAATAACAAACGTATTTACTTTGTTGCAGACCCAAGTTGGAGAAGGCAGGGTTTACAAATGTCTGTTCAACCACAAATTTGAAGAAGCAATGTCTGAAAAGGTAGGCTGTTCGTCTAGCACTTTGTCTGTAGGAGTGAAGCAGAAGAGGAATTTAGATTTGCATGCCACGCCAAATGTGATTCTAAAATAGTGAGACAGCATTATGCAGAAAAATACTGCTAAATACACAGCCTGAAAAATCCACAGGAATGTTTGCTATAAACGGACTGTGGTGCGTGTTTGTGTGCGGAGCCTAAATAAGCACGTCTGTCCGCAGTGCAGAGACGCCCTGACCACTAGGCAGAAGCTGATCGCGCAGGACTATAAGGTCAGTTACTCTCTGGCTAAAGCGTGCAAGGCTGACCTCCGCAAATATCGCTGTAGCCTGGACGCCAACATGCCCCGAGCCCGAGAGGCAAGACTGTCATACTTACTCCTCTGCCTGGAGTCTGCAGTTCACAGAGGTCAGCGTGTGTGTGTGTGTGTGTGTGTGTGTGTGAGAGAGAGAGAGAGAGAGAGAGAGAGGGAGAGAGCATTTCCCAGTGTATAAGTCTGCCATTACAGCATTTTAAGATTCACTTTGAATGTGGACCAAATAAAATCATTTTGAACTGTTGGCTATAAAACAACATTGTTTCAATCATCAAAACTGACTTCTTTTTTTCCTCCCCCTTGTTGACTCATGTTCCTGATTAGTACAAAAGAATCGTGCACTAATCACCTCAAAAACAAAATTCATCAGCATGTTTCCTTAAAAAAAAAAAACGAAAAAAAAAGCGCAACGACTTTTGCCCACCTCTCAGTGGCTTGTTTCACTTCAGCCTCCTCTCCCACACTCTGCTATCACAGAACAGAAAAGTCAGCTCGTGCTCCAAGACTAGCACGGTAAAGACTAACACCACCTCCTCCCACACATGGGTGGCGGTGGTGTTGCAGGAGGCGAGCCGCCCTCTATGAATGTCTGCAGGCTAGCATTTAAATCTGACTCCACGCTTCAAGTTAATTAAATCCCCCCAAAATATAAAAACCTGTGTCACCCTGTGGAAAAAGTATTCCTAGTTCATGTTATCTAAGCTCTGCTGGTGCTTTTGCATCAAAAGCTCGGGTTATGATGAAGGAAATATTCCTCCATTACGAACATTCCAGCATTCAGCTTTACTCAGTCACGCTAGACTTCAACACTGAGGTTTTAGTCTTATGTTTGTCATTGTGTCAATGACCCCAAAATGCGGTGTATTTGTAGTGGAAAAGTGCAAAATGGAATTAAACGAATTTTCTGTTTGGTCGCGCTGTTTGACTCCAGGACGCACAGTGAGCGGAGACTGTCAGGGTGAGATGCTGGACTACAGGCACATGCTGATGGAGGATTTCTCCCTGAGCCCGGAGATTGTGCTGCACTGCCGGGGCGAGATCGAGGCTCACTGCTCCGGCCTGCACCGTAAGGGAAGAACACTGCACTGTCTCATGAGGGTGGGCCGAGGAGACAAGGGGCCGATGGACAGCCACTGCCAGAATGCAGTAAGCACTCGAGCTCTGAAACCGAGCTTGTGTGTGTGTGTGTGTGTGTGTGTGTGATCTATTATTGCCAAGTCAATAATAGATTGGATTTGGTGACTGTGAATATCTCTGAATCATAAATTTGCCGTGACTTCCTTATGCCACTTTTATGATTAACAAGAAAAGGTCTAATTTGTATAATTAAAAAATCTGCAACTCTTTCTCCCTGTGTGTCCGTGTGTTTCTCCGTGCTTATGTCTGTCACTGTGTGTGTGCCTGTGTGCGTGTATGCGTGCGTCTCTGTGTGCGTCTTTGTGTCTGTGTGTTCTGCAGCTCCAGGCACTCGTCCAGTCTGCTGACCCTGGTGCTGATTACCGCATTGACCGGGCTCTCAATGAGGCGTGCGAGTCCGTAATACAGACAGCTTGCAAACACATCCGCAATGGAGATCCCATGTGAGTTCTGCTAACTCTATCAAACTGGCAAAAAAAAAAGAAATCAAAAATCAAAGTGGATAAAAGCCAACTGTCTCACGTTGCATGCACGCCCTTCATCATTTTGTAGTCAGAAATACTTGTTGAAATGTCATAGATGTAAGTGACATGACCAGAGTAGTTACATTTGTGTGTGTGTGTGCGCGTGTGTGTCTGTCTGCCTATAGGATCCTCTCATGTCTAATGGAGCATCTCTACACAGAAAAGATGGTAGAGGACTGTGAGCACAGGCTGCTGGAGCTGCAGTACTTTATCTCCAGAGACTGGAAGTGAGTCACCTAATGAAATCTAATACAATATATGACACAGGATGTTTTTTGTTTAGCAAAGTAATGCCTGGAAATCCAGTGTGAGTAAGAGTGCGGGTAAATTGTGAAAGAGCTTGGAGTAAAATAGGCGAAATGTGTCCCCATGTTGTAGGTGTAATTATTATAGACTAAAAAGCTACTCAGAACATATCATGAGCTAGTTATAAGATAATGAGCAAATATGTGAGTTCCCAGGTAGCAGATGAATTTGTATAATGGGCCTGATTATGGACCTTATTTATCTTTTAGTATAAATAAAAAGAAATTATATATATATATATATTCTGTACTTTCATCTGTGTTTCCGTTTCACTGAATGTTCCAGTTCCTGTAAAAATCGTCATCTGTGCAAGGTAATCTATCCTACTATTAGCACTGGGATTCAGGATCAGGTAGCACACAGTACAGTTACATCATCAAAGTGTGTTGTGCCATTGCATGTAAATGTGTACTGGAGTGTATTCTGTTAAGACCTGTGTATTAAACAAAACAATTGTGTATTATGTGTTGTTTTTTTTTCCTTTCTTAAGTTGTTTGACAGGAGCCTAAAACAACTCAGTATGTCAACAGTGTAATGAACCTGCTGGTTCATGAATTACAAAAAAAAAGATGGCTTGTACACCCCTGTGTTGCCTGTCCAGCTTTTCTTGTCCTGACACTGTTCAAACAAATGCATTCCTAATAATAGAGCAAGCCTTTTGAAAGAGGACTAAACATGCTCTATATGGCCAAAAGTATGACCATTACACCCATCTGTGGTTCTTCCCAAACTGTTGCAACAAAGTTTGAAGCACATAATCGTCTAGAATATCTTTGTATGCCGTAGCATTAAGATTTCCCTTCACTGGAACTAAGGGACTCAAACCTGTTCCAGCATGACGATGCCCCTGTGCACAAAGCGAGCTCCATGAAGACATGGTGTGTGAAGGTTGGAGTGGAAGAACTCGAGTGTCCTGCACAGAGCCCTGACCTCAACCCCACTGAACACCTCTGGGATGAACTGGAACACCGACTGCACCCCAGACCTCCTCGACATCCCAACATCAGCGCCTGACCTCGCTAATGCTCTTGTAGCTGAATGAACACACATCCCCACAGCCACGCTCCAACATCTAGTGGAAAGCCTTCCCAGAAGAGTGGAGGATATTATAACCGCTGAAGGGGGAACAGCACGATGTTAAAGCCCATGGTTTTGGAATGAGCATATGAGGGGGTGATGGTGATGGCCATGTAGTGTAGATCACTCAGTCGTTTGGTCAATGGGCTTTTTACTGTCTTTTAATTAAAATAATGCTTGATGCGCTCTTCCTTTTGCCTTTTGCGTTTACAGTGCATTAGGCACAAGTACTTTTAAATTTGAATACTTTGAAGTGGCAGATTGGTGCAATAACTCCTCGATACTGAGTGCCCACTCCACCTGCTGCACTGAAGTGTTTGTTTGCTTCTGCTTTAGGAGTGTCAGGTGGTGATGTGCTGCTTGTGCTGCTTTGTAGAGGAGAAGGTACTCAGTAAACTCTAAAACACAGCATCCTAAGCTTTTTAACAAGTTTGACAGACTGTTGTGTTGATGGCTGAAGGAAGGAGAGACTCTTGATGATCTGTTAATCGACCATTTTCATTGTCGACTTTTTATTTTAACAAGCCAAGTCATCACTTCACTAATTAGACCAGAGAGAGTAGATGAAATGTAAAAAAAAAAAATCAGTGCAAGTGTGCAAAAACACTCTCCTTTCTCCATGAACTGATTTCAGAGGATCTGCTACAGAAGCTACGATAGTTCATGGTTAAAAAAAAAAAATCACTGAGCTACAGACAGGTTTTTTTTTTTTTTTGTCCTCCCACATGTCGATTGGTTCTGCTACAGTATTTTTTGAGTGCTTGGTTTGTGGCTGTGGGGATTTGTGTTCATTCAGCTCTCAGAGCATTAGTGACGTCAGGCACTGATGTCGAGTGAGGAGGCCTGGGGTGCAGTCGGTGTTCCAGTTCATCCCATAGGTGTTCAGTGGGGTTGAGGTCAGGGCTCTGTGCAGGACACTCGAGTTCTTCCATGCCAACCTTCACACACCATGTCTTCATGGAGCTCACTTTGTGCACAGGAGCTCTGTCATGCTGGAACAGGTTTGGGCATCTTAGTTCCAGTGAAGGGAAGGTGTAACGCTACAGCAAACAAGGACATTCTAGACTGAATTGTGTTCTTCCAACTTTGTGGCAACAGTTTGGTTCAAAACCACACGTAGGTGTGATGCTCAGGTGTGCACATACGTTTAGCCATATAGTGTATATAGCTGCATCAAATTACACGATATGCTGAAAAAAAAATTGATTCCCCAAAATTCCAATCATTACCGTTTCAGGAAGTACTGCCCTGTTGCATTTTTTTTTTTTCCATTTCAGATGTATAATTTCAGCCTGATCTTTCCAACAGGCTCGACCCTATTTTGTATCGGAAGTGCCAGAACGACGCATCCCGGCTCTGTCACACACATGGCTGGAATGAGACGAGCGAGATGATGCCCCCAGGCGCTGTGTTTTCCTGCCTCTATCGTCATGCTTACCGGACAGAAGAACAAGGCAGACGGGTAAAAGCCTACATGGTCACACCACCACTTTAATCTTTTAGGTTATGTATTCACATGTGTTATGCAAAAAAATTAACAGCGGCTGTTCTGAATTCAACAGCCTGATCCAGAACAATATGTGAGTGCATTTACTGTAAAAATATATAACAATAAACAACAATGGTGCTGGGTAAAACAAATCCACAATCTGTAATTTTAATAATGGGATCAGTTAATCTCAAAATCCATGAAATCTATAAACCGCATTTAAAAATGCTGCCGTGATAAATTTGTTTCCAAAATTAATTTAATTGCCCTGTGTAATCACTATACACTGTTTCTTGTGGTTTTTAAACTGATTAAAAAAATGATTTTTTATATCTACTGACTTGTTTTTTTGTTCTCTAGCTCACGAGGGAGTGTAAAGTGGAAGTCCAGAGGATCTTGCATCAGAGGGCTTTGGATGTGAAGCTCGACCCAGAACTCCAGAAACGCTGCATGACTGACCTGGGAAAGTGGTGCAGTGAGAAGACGGATACTGGTCAGGTACGTGAAGACTGAAGTGCGTGGACTCTCTCTTTCGATGCCGTTTCGATGCTGTTGAGTTGGCTGTCTTGCACCTTGTGAAGCCCTCGTTTGACTGGCTAAATGCAATGCAGCGAAAGTTTGCACTTAAGTTGGCAGTTAAGACTCTGAACTTCATGCAACAGAGCTCTCCACTGAAATTAGCAACATATGGCTTGGCAAAGGAATACAAACACTCAAAGCCAACCAACACACTCTATTTGCTCATGTTGCCTTACATCTCTTTCAGACACTGTAAAGGCAACACATATGTTCTGTGCCTTGCCCTACCAGGAAGGGACACTGCTTGTTTATTTCATTGTAAAAATATAGCTACAACAGATGAGCAGAGCCCAAGTCATTCTGTTAATGTCTGTTCACTTGGCTGCCATTTTGGCAAAGCTCCCAGGCAGTTATTTTCTTTTGCACAAGACCAGGCTTCTATCTGCTTGAATGGGGAGACGCCCATAAACCAGAAATGGGTCAACAAGACATTTCAAACTTGGTTTTGAAATCTGAAAAAAAAAGACATAAATAAAGTGTGATCTTTGGTTGCAGTAACGCACAAAAAATTCAGGTTGCTCTGGCAACTGCATATGTACGCTCTGTATCTGTGCTGATAGACCAGGCTTGTTTTTTTTTTTTTAATTAACGTCTTCACCAACAGGGTGATCGGCTCCTTTTACTGAGGGAGGGTAGTTACATAATACAACCTCCATGTTGATCATTACATTCATATTATTCAGCAGTGGGCTGTCTCTCTGTACCGTCCCTAGCAGAACTTGTCAGACTAATTGCTGTGTTTTTGCCCTCTTCATTGCTGATTGCTTGCTTTTCTGGTTTCCATTGTTCTTTCCCCTGCTTTGATTCGATCTAGGTTGCTGCTGAACACACCATAAAAAAATACAACCAACATTCAGCTTGGTGTGTCAGAGCCCTCAGACCCAGAGATATTGAAGAAAGTTGAGACGCGTTATTCGTAAAAGTTGTCTAATATCTGTGGCATCAAAAACGACCCATCTACGCATACGTCGCTCATGTTTTTACTCCAGGAATATATAATCCAAGACTTATTTCATCAATGGACTCCTCTCTCCCCCTATTTTTCAGGAACTGGAGTGTCTACAAGACCATCTGGAGGATCTCTTGGCAGACTGCAGGGATGTGGTGGGAAACCTGACCGAGCTCGAGTCCGAGGTTAGAGGTTATTGATGTTTTGTTGTCGATGCACTTTAGTTAAGGAAAATGCACACTGTAAACTTGTGGAAATGCACAATTCCTCCAATGCTATTTGTACACAACTGCATAAAATCTCTACTTTTTTTTATTATTTACTTTTTACTTGTTTTACTTGATTGTTTTTAAGGTACATAACGACTGTCTAGTTTCAAATAATTTTTAAATTGATTTCTCTCGGGTCACCGTTTTATTTCGGCTTCCTCACAGGACATCCAGATTGAAGCGCTGCTGATCCGAGCGTGCGAGCCGGTCATCCAGACCCACTGCCACGTGAGTGCAGCCCCTATTGGTTTAGTATAAATTCCTTATTTCTGTACATTTAAATTATGCTCACGTTAGGTGTCTTTCTTTGTATAAAACATGCCAGCGTGCAGTGTTTTTTTTTTTTTTTTTTTTGAGAAGATGAGAGACAGATGACCGTGCGACATACACGCATTGTTACCATAAAACTGCTACCACTGAGTTTTAAAGATTACATTTATTTCTTAACATTTGATTTTTCTATGGCAAAGAAGAGGCAACCTTTACTGTCACACCTACAGTGTAGTGAAATTCTTTTCTTTGCATGATGAAACTTGATTGGAAGTCTGGAACGAGTTACAAATTCCTAGTGTGACTTTAGGTTTACGATTCAGATCGTACTGTCGCTGCTTTTTCCCCCTCATAGGACATGGCTGATAATCAGCTAGACACGGGGGGTCTGATGGAGTGCCTGGTGCAGAACAAACATCAGAAGGAGATGAATGATAAATGTGCTGTTGGAGTGACGCACTTCCAGCTGGTAAGCTGTACATGTAGAGTATGGATATGTAAATGTTTTCAAAATCAACTGCCCAAGGCTAAGGAAGCACTGTGTAGCCCTGAAAAAATACTGCCTTGTCTGTCACCAGCCTGGTGAAGTTTTGTATGCAGAACATTCCACAAACAAGATCAGTCCATTAATCAATTTAATTAATTTTTAAATGATTTTTTTATATTGCCCAAAAGCAGAAGAATGTGATGGACCATAGATGATAATGGGAACATTGCTCATGGCATATAAAGTCATACAGGAAATGCATTAAAGTCTCGCTTTGCTTGGTCCAGAGTCATTGGTCTTTAAAATGGATGCTTTTTGTGTTATCCGATACCCAGCAAACAACCGTGGATCGGACATCAGAGGGGGAAAAAAATTTAATTTGATTCGACCCTGTAAAAATGGAAAAGACTGGAATTGGATTTGGAAAAGCTTTTTTGGGGAACTGGAAATATTAACATATGAAGAGACTTTTGTGTTAGAATGATCTTTATTATATTTATACTTTTATTATATTTGCGTTGTAAGTCATTATTTGTATGAAAGTTGCAGTTTTGTGTAAGTCATGTTTGAAGCTGTGTGCTTCGATTAAGAAAAAATTATATTAACACTAGTTTTTTTTAACACTAGCTGGGTATCAATATCAACTGATACTCAAGGTTTCAGTTATCAGCACTGGAAAAAGAAAAGTGGTATTGTGCCATGTCTACATCATCATCATAATAATAATAATAATAATAATTAATGAGTATTCTAATTTAAGGTGCACTACCTTACTATTACTATTTCAAATATCATCCCTAATTTCTTATCTGTTGTTTAACTGCCTAAAACTGTTAAATGTTGAACATTAAATAAGTTGCTTGTTGTTTACTTTTCCCAGATTCAGATGAAGGATTTTCGCTTCTCCTATAAGTTCAAGATGGCCTGCAAAGAGGACGTCCTCAAACTGTGTCCTAACATTAAAAAGAAGTATGTTTCTCTCATGCTGTTTTACATTCTCTCTCAATGTTTTATTTCTGAAAGCAATTTAGAGGGCAGATGAAGACAACAGCGGTGGTCATATTACCAATTTTTGATTTTGTAGTTGGGTTCAAGAGTGCTTTTAATTATTATAACAGGTCATTATTTGTCCAGAGGCTGGACTCAGTGTGTGAGGTTGTGCACATGTGTGTATAAAATGTTTTTACATCTAGGTGGATACCAAAGGTCCCTACAAGAATAGGAATATCTGACAGTTTTGACCTTGTTGGAACATTAAAGAAAAAAAACAAAAAACGAAAAGAGCCAAAAGGTTTCTGTTTGGTTGCTAAGGTTGGGACTAGATTTAGGTGTAGCATTACATTAATTAGCTGCATTATTAATTATGTCACTGGAATGTTCTCACAAGGATAGTAAGACAAATGTTTAATGGGTGTGTCTTCAGTATCTCTGTTGCGTGACTCTGCCATCCGTCTGTTTCACCTTCTCTTGCTCTTTACCTTTTCTCCAGAGGTGATGTCGTGATCTGTTTGAGCACCACGGTGAGGAATGACACTCTACAGGATGTGAAGGAGCAGCGAGTGTCCCTGAAGTGTCGCAGACAGCTGAGGGTGGAAGAGCTGGAAATGGTGAGAAATGCACACTCTTAACATTATACATTAGCATTTTTTTTTTTTTTATTTAACTGTATACAGTGCCTCTATAGTGTATGAGAAAAGATTGTCTAATTCTGTCCATTAACATTTAAAACTATATAATGCAAAGTTAAAGCTTAGGTGCTGTTCTTATGGAGTTGTATAGTTAGTTTTATAGCAATATAGTTAAAATATTTCTTTAACTGCCTGTTTCATGTTGGTTTTGTGGTATTCAGTGCACCATCAGACCCACACAACTACTCTTCTGACCGAGTGTTCCCACTGAAAGAGTATTCCCATTTCTGAAAGCAGGGATAATACTGATTTAGAGCTTCAATAACAAATACCTTTGATTGAACATTTAAGTTAAGAAAACATGGGCCGGTTTCAGGATCAATAAGCTCCTGTCTAGGCATGAGCCAATCAGTTGCACAATATTCAGACATATTATAAAGCATCACGTTTGTTAAATAAAGTCGCAATCATTCTGTTCAGCGTTCAGAGTTCCATGAATGCTTGACCACAGAGCAGCATTGTTGCTCCAACCATTCAGAATGAAAAGACTTTTAAAAATGTGAGGTAGTAAGCGAACATCTTATGCACAGCACACTGACGACACTGAAGGGTTCAAGGCCTGTCCAATGACGGAGAGACCACTGTGGCTGAACAATGAGTCACTGATTGCCTGAATAAATTGCACTATGAAAATTTAATTTATAAGCTCATGCTGTATTATATTCCTCAACGGCTTGTTTACTCCAGAGCAGAGAGCATAATGCCATTCCACAGCCCCAAGTAAAGGAGCTGTCATTTCTTTTATGTATTTTTCAGTCGGAGGACATTCGTCTAGAGCCTGAGCTGTACAGTGCATGTAAGAAGGATATCGAGAGGTGGTGCTCTGCTGTTTCATTCGGCAACGCTCAGGTAAGCCGGGATCGCACGGCGTATTAATTTGAGTATTTGCGTGCCATACTGTCAGCCACAGTTTATTATTATCATTCATCAAATCATTTTAGTAAAAACTGCAATAAAATATATCCATCCATTCATTCATCTATCTTCAGTAAGCTTGCCACCCAGAAATAAGATGTATTATGCTGAACTCATGGAGTATAGTAACTTTGTGGAGTATCTTTGCATGTTCTCCACACATATGTCTGGGTTTCCTCTGGGTTCTCCAGTTTTTCTTTGACCGTCCAAAAACCTACCAGTAGATGGCCTGGCTATGAGAAATTGTCCCCTGGGTCTGAATGCGTGTATGAATGACTGTGTGTGGTGCCCTGCGATGGACTGGCGTCCCATTCAGGGTGTATTCCTGGCTGTGGAGCCACTGCGACCCTGCCTGGGTAAAGTGCTTACCGAAGGTGAACGAACGATTAAACCTCTCAATGAACTCTCATCCCCGCTGTTGCATTTCCTTTTCTCAGGTCACTGAGTGTCTGAAGGAGAATAAACAGCATTTGTTTCACACATGCCATCAGAAGGTGTTTAAGCTGCAGGAGACGGAGATGATGGACCCTGAGCTAGACTACCAGCTAATGAGAGTCTGCAAGCAGATGATTAAGGTTAGTGAAACATACTAGAACATTATCCTCCCAAATCGCATAGGCTGTATTTAAGAAAGGTACTCCATTATAAGGAATCAGGTAACGAGCGGGAAAAAAAAAAACTACACTACACAAGAAAAATACAAGCCTTTTTTCCCTCTAATGTGCTCTCAGTCTTACTCTCCACCTCCCGTCCTTGTGTCAGCGTTTTTGTACGGAGTCCGATGCCAAGAACATGCTGCAGTGCCTGAAACAGAACAAGAACAGTGAGCTAATGGACCCCAAATGTAAGCAGATGATCACCAAGAGACAGATTACTCAGAGCACAGGTGAGCCAATAGCAAGGATTTCCTACACTGCAAATATTAAACCTGAACAATTAATTAAAGAGCAAAGCCAATGGATTTTTAAAAAAAAAAAATATAATAGATGCATGATCCGAAATGTTATATTTTGCTCATGTCTGAATTTAACCAAAATGATTGTCCTTTTTTTCTGGTGTATGTCCTAGTAAAGTTGTTAATTGTTAAACTAAATCTTTGTGCCTGGTTATTCAACAAAAAGAAGCTCGCGTGCATAATTGGACTGCAAAATAGGAACAGCCCGAAAAAGGACCGCAATGTGTGCAATTTGCATAACATTTAAAAAAAAAAAAACTCCAAGATTTCCTCAGTAAAGCGACTTGAAATGGCTCGTCACGTTAAGTCAGTAACCTCGAGTCACAGCAAACGTTGAAATGAAATGAAATGTGATTTAATTTTAATTATGTATACTCTCTTTAAACAGATTTAATAAACTGACAATATGGGAAATTACTAAACAGAGATGACCGCTGACGTTTGGTACAAAATGGCTGAGATTTGCTGTTATCAGTATTATCTACAAAAAAAATCCGATTTTATTTGCAATATGTTATGTGTATATATATGTTAATATGCGTTAATGAGACTATTTCACAGATGTATACATGCTCACCGTTACTGCTCATTGGCTGTACCAGCAAGTAAATATTCTGTAGCCCTATTCAGACGGGATTCATTTTAAATGTGGTCCTGGAGTAATTTCCTCTTTTACAGATGATACTCTGTGATTTTATTTCCGTCCAGATTGGCCATGTCGGTGGTGTTCTCCTTTCTCCTCTGAGAAAATCACAGTCCAAACTACCTACTGTTTTTCTCCAAACTCGGCGCTCGTCTGTCGCCCTTCCAGTTACACACATCCATGAGTTTCTCTGCAGACTTCACCTCGCGTTGGAACGAAAGATGTTTGACTGCTGCTACTTGGCTGTATTTAGTCTTATAGCATGTGTATCAGTGAGCCTTCCCCAGATATTAAACACATCCCGAATTGTGAAAGGAAAAATGGATGCTTTAGAGGGATTAAACCTTATATTTAGCTTGGGAAGAAAAACCTCAACTACACACGCTACTTGGGGAAACATTTGAGGAGAAAGAAAGTAAAATTGTTAAGAATCATTAAGCAAGATCTGTCAAGCTGATTAATGGAGCTGTTATAACTTTTAGTTTTCTATAAATAATGACCATTACTGGCACTTTCTTAAATATATAATACTGATCAGTTAATGCTGTAAATGATATAATTTTTTATATTCAAACTGATAAGCATTTGCAGTCATTCATTTCTCAGCACTTAACATTAGATAGTTAAGGAACTGACCACGTGTCGCAAACATCCGAGTTTGTAGAAAATACAACCCACTAGAAACTCACTTCTCCTGTGGTCATTTTATTGCTGTCCAGATGCGAGAGTTTTATCACTGAGGAGACATGTAAAAAAAAAAAAAAATTCTATTACAGACGTCCCCCTGATGAACTAATCGGGTCTGAATAGGGCTTATGACTACAGTGATGCAGTAGTAGCTCGATGAAGTGAGGATTGACTGAAGTAGTTGCGAGTCCCTCTTTAAATACTGTGATGCTGGTGATTTAGGAGGGTTTTGTTGGTAAGAATTGCACTCCTTATACAAGGAGTCTTGTGTACATCACTTGATTTACTTCACTGTGTGTTTCATAAAGTTTTTTTTTTTTTTTTCCACTGTTTTCTTTTCCCTGGTATTTAGACTACAGGCTTAATCCTGTGCTACGGAAGGCCTGCAAAGCAGATATTCCCAAATTCTGTCAGAACATCCTGAACAAGGCCACTGATGACAGTGAACTGGAGGGTCAGGTCATTTCCTGTCTCAAACTCAAGTATGCCGACCAGGTACTGAACATGACCTTCAAATTTCTTTGCCCATGTAGTTAAAATACAATCATTTTTTGATGGTTAATGCCTCTGGTTATGTACACTGGTGTTATATAATCAGTGCTAAATTCACATTTTTACATTTAACAGTCAGGCTTTCTTAGTACGTTTGAATGAAACTCATTCAGGGAGCTTCACGCATGAGCTCAGTTTGCAGTGTCAATTGAATAAGCTCATTAGCTTTGCACTTATTATGGTCTGATATTATTTATAATGTTTTAAAACAAGTGGTATTTCAAAACTTTTAGTTGGAAAATCTTTGTGCTGAGATGTCTAAGCCAGATTGATATTTTAACAGGTTAATTGAATGCTATTAATTGAACTGCTGAGAATATGAACTAAAACAAGACTCAGACAATAAAATCTTGCTTGTGGTGATCTGTGATTATTTTATTAAGAGTTAACTAGTCGGCTAGCTATTAGGTACGACAATATGCATTTTCAGAATGCATCACTTTATGCATATTCCTTACTCATTTACATTTACATTTATGGCATTTGGCAGACGCCCTTATCCAGAGCGACTTACAATAGTGCTTTGAAGTCTAT
>CM075008.1:25905578-25918874 GCA_037576675.1 Pangasius sanitwongsei | reverse complement strand
TCAGCTGTTCGGACATCTAAGGGAAGTTCATTCCACCACCTTGGTGCCAGAACCGAGAAGAGTCTCGACGCATGTCTCAATTACTCCTGCTATTTTTAATTAAATTGGTACAATTATGCAAATTCATAACCTCTTTTTAGAATTACTTTAAAGAGTTTTGTTTTGTTTGAAACTTGACTATGTGTTTCGCCAGCGTCTGTCTTCAGACTGTGAGGACCAGATCAGGGTGATCCTGCAGGAGTCGGCCCTTGACTACAGACTGGATCCTCAGCTTCAGCTTCACTGCAACATGGAGGTGAGTTAGAGGCGTGCACATGTACGTTTCCGCAAAGCTCTAACGCAATACGTGTGCACACACAACACCCACTACTTTCATTAGAGATGGATACTAGCGCACAATTGGACTGGCTGCTGGCTTTTTTGTTCTTTATGCGAAGGCTTAATAAATATAGTTTAACCATGTTGGAAAAAGCACTTATCACCTAGAGTGTGAAGTGTGTTAATGAACACCCTGCTGCCATGAAGAGATCCACCTGAGTGGAAGTAATGAGGAGACAGGGCCTTTTAGACACCTTGAGCAGTGCTCCCGTCGTCCTACAAAAGCACACCGAATACCTATTAAAGTGACCATTGTGCGCTGGTGTATGGAGAGATTACGTTATCTAACGATACTTAATGCGCCAAAATAAAAAGCGAAACTTTCATTACACTTGCTTGTCAGTCTTTACTGAAAACATTGGGCCTCGTTTTTCAGACTGCTACAGACAAATGTATCCGTAAAGGAGCATTTACACAAGAAATGTGGTGCTTCTGAAAATCCTGTTAGTTTTGGGGGGAAAAAAGTTGTTCTCCTACAGATGTTTCTGTAGTAACAACTTACACAGTGATTTGTATGGAAGAAGACCCTCATAAAAGGATTTTAATAAGTGTGTACTTGTTAATGTGGTGACGTTTTCTGTAAGGAGATGTTTATTCACTGTCATTTATTGATGCTTATTTAGCACTTTGTAACAGTCAGACATAAAGCTGTAAATTTTAAGCTTTCTTTCACGGGAGACTCTTCAGGACAGAGGAGTTTGCAGTTTGTCAATAACATGACAAGCTGTGCTTTTTTTTTTGTCTTAACTTTGAAAGAGAAGGCCGGGAATGACTTTATAAGTGCTATAACATAAGTGATAAAAGGACCTAATTCGTCTTGTGGACTAATAACCGTAACTATAACTGAATAAAATGTATGATGTACATTTTTTTTATTAATTAAAGAACTAGTTGGTAAATTGCTGTGGTATAAAAAGAGTAAGACCCATCAGTGATGTTATAGGAAATTAATCAACTTCTCACATCAACCTGTTGGTGATTATTTTCCTATAACAGCATGCCCCTTAGTGTTTTGTTCCTTTTGTTTGATATGGCAATATGGAGGCTTGGAGTGAAGAGCTGGACTCCTGTGGAAGGATTTTAGGGGAACTGCATTGAAAACAGGGAAGAGTTAAAAGGAATATATGATGGATGGACCGCATTATTCACAGAGAACCCTCGTGTCAAAACAGTAATGTCCTAAAGTGAACAATATTTTATGTGAGATTAATAGTGGAATACAGTACAGCTGAGTTGTGTGCATTCCTCATTCAGTTCTGACAAATTCATCATTGAATCGTTCAAGCGAATCCACACATAGCAGTCTTCAGCAACAAGGTCAAGCCTCAGGAAAACGGTGTAGTGAAGGTTGGACTTTTCATCCTGACACATTTTCTGCACATCACTGTTAAAAAAAAAAATGTATCGTATACCCTCACATTATTCCACTGTAGTTATTGCCTTTCAGTGTGCCATGAATTCCTCTCCATATTTTTCTAACTGTCTGAAAGGAATGAGGAAACATGAAATGCTGGTGCATCATATTTCATAAGGTCCATTTATCAAATTTGGGGTTTGAAGCCAAAAGTGTTGAAGAAACGGAACCTGATATGATTGATTGTACTCCTGCCCTTCTCCTCGTCACTTCCCTGCCTCTCTTGTCCCTTGGTGTTTTGTGTTTTTCGTGTGTTATAGATTACAGACTTGTGTGCAGAGGAAGCCGCTGCGCAAGAACAAACAGGCCAAGTGGAGGAATGTCTAAAGACCAACCTGCTGAAGCTCAAACATGACGCCTGCAAAAAGGTAAAGAGCAAATAAAGGATGCAGAAATACGATCTTGACTTCTTCATACACTGCAGTGCTGATACTGTAATCCAGATGCACAACCTTAAGGGAATATTACATTGTTTTTCAACCTAAACTCCTCCACTGTATCTGTAGTGCATGTGTGATTATCACAGATGAGAATTTTGATGCTTTTCTTTGTACTGAGGAAAAAAGGGAAACCCGTTTACTTCACACTCGTGTGTGTGTGTGTGTGTGTGTGAGATTTGAAAGTCTAAGAGCAGTTGTTGAATTTTCAGTAACCATTTAAAATGCATGATTGCATGAGCAACGAAGGGAAAAAATGACACCAGCATTAGAGAAATTCACACAACTACTCTGGTAAACACAAATTCTTCCCTCTGAAAAAGTAGTCCCATCTCTGAAAGGATGAATTTATACAGATTTCAGAGCTTCATTTGCTAACTAAATTTGTCATATATTCATGAAAGCTTTCTACAAAAATATTGCTTTAATGTTTATTAATGGAGTTCAGTGACTTGCCCTAGGTTTCCATTATAAGTGAGTTTTCATTTATTTCTTAGTACAGGGGAACGCGTTGTTCTTGTTTCTGGTAATCACACGTACACTACAGACGCTGTAAATAGACTTTAGACTGAAAAATGTGTCACTTCTTTTTTTCATGCGACTCGCACACTAATCGAACCTAGCTAGGAGAAGATAAATTTATGATATTATTAATAAAAATAAGGATTCATTTAAAAATTAATGAATAAATTCTTCTCTTACCTGAGATTTGGCTTGAAAGACGGGAGATTAAGAGGTGTTTGTGTGACTTAGCATTTAGACCACTGTAATCTCTGTTAAATCGCTGTTAAATTGAGACCTGGGACTTTGATACCAATAAACATCATAAAAGTAACAAATTTATTTCGGTGCGACGTTAAAATAATGACGGTGAATCATCTCCACCAGAACATACTCTTATGCTCCTTACATTAGCTCACTTTTTGACTGGTGCTGTCCTCCATCTTTAGTTTTCTCCATTTGTGTCACTCATACTTTTATGAAAAGTTGGAACACCACTGCACCTTTTAAAGTGTTCTCTACAGTGAGTTTTTCAGTGAGGAATGAGGAGGTACACACTCAGCATCAGCTACCATTAACTATTGTGTAATGCACTGAAGGCTTCTGGCTGAAAGTAAAGCACTGAAGCAATAAAACCAGTTTTTAAGTAACTTTCTCTGTATATACTAGTCACAGACCAGTGCTGTCTGGAAGAAGTAGTAGAACAGACTTTTTGATTTATTGCTGTATATATGATTGTAAAACGTGTGTGTGTGTGTGTGTGTGTGTGTGTGTGTGTGTGTGTGTGTGTGTGTGTGTGTGTGTGTATGTGTGTTAGTATGTCATTAAGAATTTTTCACTCTAATCTCTGTGAATACTATGGTATTGTGCTTTGTGGTTATTATACCTCAAATGCTTTATTCCATTCCACCTCTACATACTTTTCATTGTAACTCTTCTTGTACCTTCTATGTCTAGGAGGTTTTGAACATGCTCAAGGAGAGCAAAGCAGACATTTTTGTGGATCCTGTCTTGCACACAGCCTGTGCCTTGGACCTGAAGCACCAGTGTGCAGCGATACCCCCCGGACGAGGCCGACGTGAGTGCGAGAAAGCTGAACAAGCCGGCTTATCAGTTTGAGAGACCTTCCAGAATTGATCTGTGACCTTTATAAATGTGTCAGTCATGTGATACAGGAATATTGAAGCCGGTGGCCTGACTCCATTTCTTACTTCGTCCTCATTTCACAGAGATGTCTTGTTTAATGGAGGCTCTCCAGGACAAGCGGGTGAGACTGCAACCCGAGTGTAAGAAGAGACTGCAGGACCGGATAGACATGTGGAGCTATGCAGCCAAGGTTGGCCCATGTTAGGCATTCCGTGGTGAACTAGTATGATATTATTCCATGAGGAGGAATGAACATGTGGTGGTGTGGGAAAACTCTTCACTTAATGTTATATAATATATAAAGTTTTGAAAATGGCAGGTTTTCCTGAACTGAAACATTTTCTCTTTTGTGCATACCTTGATCACAACTAGCATTTAAAAAAAAAAAAATTTTGTTATCTTTTAATTGCAACAACATCCAACATTTTTCCCAGGCCACCATACACAAGCTCTGCTGATGCTCTATTAATGGGGAGACACTTTTGCACTCTATGTGGTGGAAGAGGCGGAGCTATCAGAGACCATTACGGTTTAAACTTTACTAAATGGCCATCACACTGAGAGAGAATTCAGATGCTAATTTAGACCAGATAATTTTGGGGGATTAACATGGGTTGTGAATGTGGAGGGTGTTCTGGCTGCTTATGTGTCATGAGGTACGACTAAGCTTTGCAGATTGACAAGAAAAATAAATGTAATCCATTTTAGAGTTTGCTGAATGTTTTTCTGCCTAGTTTGTAAATCCTGGATGTGGCTTTAGCCGATTTTTAAAATAGCCTGCCCATCGTTGCCTTCAGCATTTCATACAAAATTAGTTCTATGTACATTTTGTGTGTGCAAACTTTGATGAATGCAAATTTCTGTTTATTCTTGTTACACTGTCATGCAAAATAACTGTTTAAAACCTTCATAAATTACTCCAGTTTATCATTTGTTGAGTGCAGACTGTAGTGGTTAATCAGCATTGCCTCAAACACAGTATGTTTTTAAGTAACCTGAAGTAACTACAGCTGAAAATGAAAAAATACTGATACCAAAGAACATATTACATATGTTTACACAAATCTAATAATGAAAAAAACGATTTTGATAACAATTTGATTTAAAGCTTGACTCGATTTGCTAAATAATCATTACTCATTTTTAAAGTAAGTATCTTCAGTAATACTGTTTTATAGACTGTTATGCTACGTAATTGTAATTTGACGGGAAGTGCTTGGTTTCAAGTTGCACAAAATGCTGTCTTTCTTTTCAGTAAACTTTATTTTGGTCCATAGTTGAAGATAAATCGGATTAATGGCCTAATTTCATTAGAAATTTGAGAAAGGCTTTAACCTGATATCGTAGTGTGCATTTTACATGACCACATAAACAGCACACTACGGTAATAGTGTATTATAATGCAAATGCACAGTGTATAATAACACACTAAACATAGTCAGATAAGATACAAACCTGCATACTTCCCTTTCACCAGCTGCTGTTAATCTTTTTTTTTTTTTTTTTTTTTTTTCTCCTCCTTCTTCTCCTCCTCCTTCCACCTCCTCAGGTGGCCCCAGCTGAAGGCTTTGCTGACTTGGCCTTCCAAGTGATGATGTCACCTTCCAAGAATTATATCCTGTTGGTGATTGCGATGGCCGTGTGCGTCCTCTTCCTGGTGGGCTTGTTGTGTGGCCGCATCACTAAACGCGTAACAAGGGAACTGAAGGATAGGTAGAGCCTGGATCCTGGGCTACATCTTGGACTCATTCTAAAAAAAGAAAAAGAAAAAAAAAAGGAGGCTTAGACCCTTTGACCGCTTATCAACCGTTCTAATCCTGACCTGAGTGTCCTGCTTTACCATCCCTGACTTGGGACGCTGTAAGTAAACTGCTGCTGGGGTCAGTGCCGTGTTACAGGCTCATTCTGCTCCATGCTGCCCCCTGCTGTGAAAGTCCCAGAATACACATATCAAAAGTCATCAGACTTGAGCATTCTGGGACACGAATCTGTTTTCCTTCTCCCTTTTTACTTTTTTTTTTTTTTCCCCCTAATTTTGATTGTTTTATTGAATGCTTGATTGACTCACTGTGCAAACAACATGCCATGTTGGTGACAGGTTTTGGAAAATACTTTCTTTACTCCATTGCATAATTCTTTTTTTTTTTCCCCTAGGATTTAGGTTTTTTTTTTTTTTTTTTTTTTTTTGCACTCTGAAACATTGTACAGGTATGCAGGTATTCCACTCAGAAGTACAGCCATACAGCTTCACTTTAAAAAATTAGTATAAATATGGGGCTCTTTGTCCCAAATCACTAGATCTGAACATATTAGGATTATTAGGATTATTTGAAATATTTTGTGTGAAAATGTAGACTGAAGATGAAAAGTACATTTGTAACTGTTGGAGTTAGACAACATCATTAAATCATTGAATAACCTATGAAGAAACTTTATAATCTATAAGATTAGAATAGAGGACTGAGATCCTGTGCAAAGCATAGAACAGAAGAAAAAAGTTGAGTTAATATTACTCTTTTGTGAATTAGTGTCCTTCTGAAGTTAGGGCTATCCAAAAGAGTTGATTATACTATATACTTATGGTATAGAGTCAAATCTGGAACGTAGTTACTCTTAGTCTTTTTTTTCCTCCATCTAGTCTACATTTTCACACTTGGCACCTCATGAAGAGACATCTGGCTTTGAGAGGAAAGGTTTCAAAACAACTTTTCCGTCTTTTTAGTTGCTAGCGAGACTCACTTTGGTTTATGGTTTTGCTTTTGTGATTTGAGGACACTCTTTTTGGTTTTGTTTCTTTCTAACCGGGATTTGAGTAGGTGAGGGGAATTCAGATTACTTTCTCTAATCTCCAAGTGATTGATCATGTGAAGAACTTGGTACCTGTTCAGAATTTAATAAAAATCTTACAGGGGTGTGTATAGTCTCTAAAAGAGGAGGAAAGAAAAAAAAAAAAAAAGCCAAGAGTCCTTTGGACCAATGTTATTAAAAGTAAGTCACGTATCAGAAGAGTACAAATTTCAGAGTTGCTTTGAATGTTAATTGAATTCTTGCACTTTTTCTGCTGTGCTTTTATTCTGCCCATGGCCTTATTTACTGTATATTTTCTATTTAATTTTGTATTGCTACATCCACTGGTCCTTTTTAGTCACTTTTAAGGCCTTGGCTGAATTTGACTGAACTTTGCCCAAATTTCCCACAGTCCATCCTGCAGCCTTGAAACGTGTGCCAGACCTCGCTTCAGCAGTTCACTCCGTGCTCACGGTGAGAGGACATGGCACTTTGTAAAGTGAGCTCCTTTATTTTTCCTTATTCACACAATACAGTACAGAGTTTATAAAAAATGAGCTCCATTCCTCTGCATAATTCATCAGAAAATGGTCTTTTGCAGTGTAAGGTTTTTTTATACTGACCCTGGGAACTGCTATCCATATTTAAGAATACAGGAGGTTGCTGTAGGACTGGGGATGTGGCACATTTATAGGAATATCATCATAGATTATTTGTGATGCACTTTCCTGAGAGTATTTTGTACGTTCTCAAACGTTCAGTGACAGCTTTTTAAACTCTTTGAATTCTAGATTTCTTTTCATGTACATTCACTTTTTTCTCCTTGTTAAACACCCAAAATCACTCTGTTCCCCCGAATATATGGTGAACAAATGAAAAACAGACAGATCTGTCTTTCGAAATGTACCAACAGTGGGTCAGAAAGTCTGAGATCACTAGTGAAAATGCTTCAGTTTTGCATTCTTTTCTGATTTTACTACAAACCTTTTCATTACATATGATACAATGATACAACACCCTGAGTGAAAAGTAGAGTCTTAGAAATATTTACATGAATTTCAGAGTTTCTTAAAAATGTTCAAATGTTTATTTCCAGTTTTCCATTTTAATCAAAGTCCCAGATTTTCAGTGTGGTCTCAGATGTTCGGACCCCACTGTATATTCACTGAAGAACACCTAAAAAACAGTGTTATTTAAATCATTTAGAGATGTAAAGCAAAAAAAAAGTTGGGGATAAACTCCAATCCACATCATTCAGTCAGGCAGGGTTGCTGTAGATCCAGCGTCTGTCCCAGAAGCACTGTGTGCGAGGGGGGGATACACCCTGAATAAGACGCTAGTCTATCACAGGGCACCACACACACACACACACACACACACTCTGACATTCTCACACACGCTCATAGCCAATCCACCGGGATGGTTCTATGAACTACGAGGGAGAAATAATATAAAATTGTAGCATACAACAATATAATAGTACAACACCGGTGATGACTGCGACTGCAGAGGTTAAATGTAATGCTGCTGGGTTGCGGTCACGTGATTAGCATATCGCGTGTTCTTTAAAGGTTTTTTTGCCTCATCCTCCTCCTTAAATTTGGTCTTCACTGGAATTCCACAGCGGATCTTTCAGTAGAAATCTCCATTATGTATCTGGAATGATTACTGAATCTGTAGGTTTTCTCAGAGGGTAAGAACACTGGAAACATGGAGTAGCATGTGCAATAATATTTAGTAAAAAGTTCATCACTGAGAGTTTCAGAGAATTTTAGATGAGCACGGCATCCTTTCCTCAATAAGGCTCGATTAAATATATAAGAATCTGCTCATTTGTATAAAGCTGATGATAAATAGCAGGAACGCTGCTAACTTCATGGAACATATTCAACATTTTATTTGAAGGTGTTTTGAGCAGTAAATATATTCTGATCTCATGCACAGTAAAAGCTGCGTTTATCTCCTTGACTGCTTTTTCCTGGGTTGCTGACACACACACACACACACACAGTTTCTTCCTTTATCATCTCCTTTTCATTGTTGGCTTCACTGGCTTATTGTTGAGATGGAAATAAATACAGAAGGGTTGTAAGGGAGGTTTTGTTTTGGAAGTATTTCCCCTGTGATTTGGACAATGTTGATGGTATTCTGTAAATAGTAGCGCTAGATGGTCCCATTTCTGTTTTGATTTTAGTTTGGATTGCGAAGTCTTATGACTGTACTTGCCTATATTTGTAGATAAATGTCCTTGCTAAATTGTAAATATAGGTCATGAATGTATGGCAAGATTTTTCTTTCTTTCTCCATAAAATCGACAGTACAACTTGTTGAAAGAATTTCTTAGTCAAAGCCGATTCTATTATTTAGTCTTTTACTTGGATTTATTTTTTCCTCAAGCCTGTGTAGATGGACTTGTGACACAGACTGCACTTTTGCTTCATGTGTTTATTTTAAAACTGTGCAATGATGGACTGATGGATACATGTTTTTTTGTAATGGACAAGAAACATAAGCAGGAATGTGATCTAAGTACTAAAAATGAAGGAAGGTACAGTCCAAGGTTTGTGACGAAGAAGTACAGACTGAAACCCAAACTGGAAACCCCACTGATTTTGTTTTTTTTTTTTTTTTTTTCCTGCTCCTTTGCAACAACTGAAACCAAATTTGTTTCACTTTTTTTTTCTTTTTTTTTTTTTTTTTTTTTTTTTTTGTACAGTCTGTAGAATATTACTCAGAATTGCTTACAACATGGACTAAACCATCTTGTAAAAAGCTCTGGCTGTGACATTTTCTGCCATGTAATATGGAGATGTAACAAACTGAACAGATGGTGGATTTTTTTAAATGTCTGTACAGATTATGATTTGTGAGTTTAATAAGACTATATTCAGATTTTCTTAATTGTGGTCTCTTGGTTTTGTCTGATTTTTGCATCATTTGCTAATTACTAACATGATCTCATGGGGAAATGAGAAATGGGGGGAAAATCACTTAGCATATTGTTCACAGTATACGGTCAACTCCATAATTATTGGCACCCTTCTGGACGATTGTGTATAATAAACATTGCAAATTCACAGTTTCCACTGAAACATTCAGATAATGCTTACCTTTCCTACTAACAACATAAATTCTTGTACAATAATATTTTGACAGACAATGGTGTGTGTGTGTGTGTGTGTGTGTGTGTAGGCTAAATACTGATAAATATAAAGTACATAAATTTAGTGATGTTGCCAAAAGACCCAGGAAGTAGCTGCATAGCCAGCTCAGTGAATTTTTATAGTTAAGTGGCAACTGATTAATTGGCATCATTACAGTTCAGCAAATCAGCATCAGCTTTTCATCAGTCAGCGAATGTTAAATGTTTATATGCTAATGTTTGCTGTGGACGCTCCAACATGGATATCCTAGAGATTACACTTACCAGTGTTTACACCCATGACTCACTCGTCCTTCAGTGGAGAATTTCACTTTGATACTGTAAACCTGTACCTAAACACTTCTTTCAAGACACTCTACCGTTTGACTATAAAGTATATAATTGTAGATGAGTGATGACTCGCAATCACACTGTTCAGTGTTACCCAGAAGAGGATGGCTTCCATTTCGTGTCTCAGGGTTTCCTCCTCATGTCTCAGTTTTTCCTCGGCACGGTCACCTCTGGCTCGTTCATTACAGGTCTAAGTCTGCATCTGGATTTCTGTAAAGCTGCTTTGTTCTCTGTAAAACCTTGAACGAAAATAGTCACATAATGAAATGGACTCAACATAGTTTGGGTTGATAAAGTAATTGCCAATTAGAGGGCACTAGTGGTGTTTTTTTTTCCCCCCTGCAGAGGGAAAAGTCACTATTTAATTAATAAACAAACAACTAAAGCTAGCTGTTGTCACAGGAATAAGTACAACCTTTTCCACCTGTTTGAAGATGTCAATACAACTACGACTGATTTTTATTTTTATGTAATTGACTTTGGCGTGTATTTTATCCTCATTCTCATCCTGTCAAATCAAACCCTCCACTTTTGTGTGTTTAGTACCAACAACATATACACTTTTTTTTTTTTTTTTTTCTTTTTTTTTAAATAACTTTGTGTTTGGATGCGTTGTTTGTGTTACCATAGCTTTCTTGTCAGCTCAAACCAGTAAAACCATTGTTCTCTGACCTGTCTCACAAACCAGGCGTTTCCACCACAGAACTGCTGCTCACTGGATGTGTTTTGTTTTCGCCCCTCTCTCTGTGAGACTGTTGAGTCTGAAAATCACAACCATGCCAAGCTTAGAGATCACATTTTTCCACCGTTCTGACATTTGACGTGAACATTAACTGAAGCTCTTGGCCTGTATCTGCATGATTTTATGTATTGCACTGCTGCCACATGATTGGCTGATTGGATAATTGCATTAATGTGCAGGTGTTCCTAACAAAGTGGCCAGTAAGTCTACATTAACTCATACTAGAATTAAGCCAGTAAATAAGGCAGTGAGCCGCTAGAGGACCGGAGTTGCAGTGATTTGATCAATGATAAGGGTGTTCTTAGGCACAAAGTAGAGTTTGTTTGTTTCTTTAATATGATTTTTTTTTTTTTTTAATAATTTTTGCAATAAACAATTCTTCCTCCATGCACTGTAGTGTGTTAGCAGTAAGCTTTGGTTGCTAAGCAACACAGCTGACGAAGATGAGGGCATTCTATGGACACAACAACAGCTTAAGCGTGGCGGTTTTACTGATTTAAAACCTGGCGCATTAATACACATTTCAGTGATTGTGATGCGGTTAACGTTTTCGAACGCGGCTCAGCCAATCAGATTTTAGAACCAAAACTATTCCTATACGGCAGCGCTCCTGAATTCTCGAATCTGATTGGTCAGAATGATTCATTTTCTAGAACAGCAGCTCTGAAAGTAGTTCCGGCTGTAATTCAAACCGCTGGATTATATTCCTGCGCTCGTTTTAATACGTTATTGTTTCTATAGTAACAGCTAGTGCACCGGAACTCGGTCAGAAGTTATGCGTTTGGTTTGAGGTCAAACTGCATTTTTCCTGCGTTGACTCTCTTCCGCCAGCAGATGGCGACATTTGTAAACATTTGTAACTACACACGCCATTCATTAACCAGACGTTATAACCCATAACCACAGGTTATAAAGGGTCTTTAATAGCTATATCGCTTAGGATCCGGATGGTTTTGTTTTGCTTTGTAAACTTTGATCCTAACGCGTAAATCTGTTGATCTATTAATCTGTCGTCTGATTTGTTAAAAAATAATTACTGTTTTCAAATGCAAATTCTCCTTAAATATAAGACTATCCTATATCGTGACTGCATTCATGCTATTTCTATTTAGAAATTTTAGCTTTATAAGTGTGTTTGTGTGTGAGAGAGATGAGGGGGGTCTGGTAGGGTAATCAGAGGCATTGTAGTCCTGAAGGCCATGAACTTGGCCTTTGTTTTGTGTGTGTGTGTGTGTGTGTTGTTCCCCCTACAGACTCGCCTCAGGCGAAGCAGCACACATGTCCATCTGCTCACGTGGTCTCACTGCTCCGTTATTCGCGGCTCTAAAACACTTTGCGGTGTGAAAGTTTCTGTTCATAACTAAAGACCCATCCAGTAATTCATCCAGTATTTAATCCTGTATTAATGCTCTGCCATGCAAAATGCGTCATGGTGCTTAAATCACAACAGAGAGAGAGAGAGAGAGAGGGTTTGGGTTTGAAAAAAAAAAAAACTGACAAATTGTCAGTGATGTAAAAAAAAAAAAATTGCCCAAACACTTTTTAAGCAATAATAATATTAATATTAATAATAATAATAATAATAATAATAATAATAATAATAATAATGCAATATAAGAAGGAATTTATTTTATATATTAGTATATACTGTATATTTATTTAATTTTTTGTTTATTTATTTTTCTCTATATATAACATGATTTTCCATTCATTAAAAGGTTAGCAACTAGAACCATTTTTTTTTTCACCACACAGAGAAGCCTTTATTCTAATAGTATTACAGGCATTAATGTGTAAATGGATACTTCTATACTTTTTATTACTACTGTTTATTATTATTGTTGTTGTTGTTGTTGTTTGCAATTTGTTGCTTAAATCATTATTTGCTAATAATTGTATGTAATAACATATAAGTAGATGATTATTATTGTTCTTGGCTACACATCAAAAGCCTCCATGCTTCTTAGGGTAAGTGTCTAATTAACTGCATAAGTGTGTAATTAACACCGTGAATGTGTCATTAACATAATTAACAGAGTTAAACCACACAAAGGTTAACTCCGCCAAGCTGCAGGAACAGAGCGCGGTTTAATGAGAGCAGGAGTTGTTTTATTCGTGCTCATGGCGCCCATTACAAACAACACATTCACATTTAAATCAAATGCAGCTTGGCAGTGGGACAGACGCAGACACGCACACACACACACGCATCGAGTGGCTTTGAACCCTATTCGCCACGTACGAGTCCCTGCGGCACACACACGCACGCATCGAGTGGCTTTGAACCCTATTCGCCACGTACGAGTCCCTGCGAGAGAGAGAGACACACACACACACACACACACACACACACACACACACACACACACACACACACACACACACACACACACACACA
>CM075008.1:25863294-25905478 GCA_037576675.1 Pangasius sanitwongsei | reverse complement strand
ACACACACACACACACACACACACACACACACACACACACACACACACACACACACACACACACACACACACAGATGCAACACGGAGCAGCTCTCACAGCGGTAAGTGTATTGATTTAAAATGTCTCTGTATTAATATATAACAATATAAAAACATCACATGAACACAGACGGTCTGGAGAAGCATTAAACACATCCACCTTCATGCTGCAGTGCAAATGTCTAATTACATTCATATCACACACTCGTTTATTTCTCACCTTTTCTTGTCCAGAAAAATGTTACAAACAAATCCACAACACAAACTGCAGATGTGAGACACACAGGCGTTTATTTTATATATAAACACATATTAAAAAAAAAAAAAAAGCAAAAAACAATTTCATTATACAGAATTATTTTCCACCATCAGTTTCCTCCAGCTAGATTAATTTTTATTTTTTAAAAGGGTTTATTTTGACCATTTTGGAGAAAAAATGATCATCAAATGATTTCAAATTTCAGACAGCACATTCAAAAAGAGAAAACAAATGTAATGCAGATAATGTTCACACATGTTCACAAAATGTTATAGAATAACGTTTTTTTTTTCGTAAAGAAACTTTCATGGATCTTCAGCCATTTTTGTTTTTCCTCCTCACCATAAACGTTATGCAGAAGGATGTTTGTAATGAAGTCCTCATGCAGAAAGCGTTCAAATGAGCGTCAATAGCAACTATTTATGTTTCAAGAACACGGTTATTGGAGGAAATTTATGATAATCCAGAGGAACCCTAAAGCCATGAGCTTTTGTTCTGGAGGATGGACAGTCTGTGGGGATTTTTAAAAGCATGAAATAATTCAGAAATGTTAAGATTTAATATGCCGATCTTGCGATTTTTTTAAAAAAAGGAAAAAAATATTCATAAGAGACTGAATCAGTATTCCCACGCATATTAATAAGTCTTTTCTAGAAATAATAATAATCATAATAATAAAAGAAATGTTTCAAAAGAAATAGAAATGATACAAAGCATCTTCTACGCTTGCAGTACAACAGATGAGGACAATAAAGAATAAAAATATGACCTTTAAAACTCAGTGTAGAAAACATGGGAGTGTTCATCTAGAAATATCAGCAATATTTACAGCAGGACAAAACAGGTTTTAAATAAAAATAAAAAGGAATACAGTCTGATAGCGTGCTGTCGGATCTGCAGGTCAGTGAAGGTCAGTGGAGGAGGAGCGTCATGTCACTTCTTTTTTTTTTTCTCTTATCTGTCTGAATTATCTAATTCATATTTATATAGCATGTCTTACCCTCCACTGTGGTGATTGTCCACCGATGATGAATGGATTTCTTCATTTAAAAAAAAGCCCCCCCCCTTTTTTTTTATTGATAGTAGCCAATATTTTCTCTCTTCACACATATAAATGTTTTTTATTTTAATTTTAAAATATGACGGAGTTAAGACACTGTAATTTGAGCAGGTTAACATCTGGGGTTGCAGAAATCGTTGTGTAAAATTGTCAGTCATCAAAGAAGTATATATTAATCTGAAGACTAGGATTGGGATTGTCTTTCTGATTGATTTCATGCAAATCTCCACGGATAATTCTAAATAAAACAGAAAAGTAGATTATTTCATTTCGTATTTAAACATATATAATAAAACAGCATAAAATATGAATGTATCAGGCTCTGTAGTATCACAAAAAAACAAAAAAAACAAAACACGACTGTATAATAATGTTATAAGTGAACTCCTAGCTCCCTAACCTCGATTACTGTGGATGGATGGATGGATGGATGGATGGACGGATGAATTTGGTGTGTTGCGTTTGTAACATCTACATAAAATAAAATAAAATTCAGAAGGATGGTGAGAGACAGGAGATGATGATGATGATGATGATGATGATGAGGTTGAGAGCCTTAAGGCACAACGAGGGCTGGCATCAGGCCAAGCATTAACACACACACACACACACACACACACAGAGTTGCAAAGTTTGTTTGTTTTTTTCTGTCCTGTAAAATGTCTCACCCTTGTGCTTCCACCTTCTCCAGAATGTGAATGATGCTGAAACTGGGATCAATAAATCTTTTCAGATTGTCAGAAACATGTAAGTTTTATTTCCCTCAGCCCTGCACCTACACACTCTCAGGAAAAATGGTACTACCTCTTCCTTTCCTCGTCGCAGGGGTGGTGCCTTTATCTTATATGCCTTTAATATGTCTCTTTCACCCAAATGTGGATATAATGTACTTTTAAAAAGACTTTATGTTTTACATGTACACCACGTGCACCTTTCCAGCTAAAAAGAAAGAAAGAAAGAAAGAAAGAAAGAAAGAAAGAAAGAAAGAAAGAAAGAAAGAAAGAAAGAAAGAAAGAAAGAAATGATGCTACTAAAGGTGTGCATGTGCCCAATAATCACACAGACTAAATCCTAAATCCTACAATTTCTGCCCTTTCAAAATTCCCAATAGATTGTCATCCATCCTCCAGAGCAGACGTTCATGGGTTTAGGTATGCTGGTCATCTTAAAATAACCGGGTAGCAAAGGTTCCTGAAAATAAATGGTTCCTAAAAGAACCATCATTTTAAAGGTTCCTGCATGGTGCATCCACAACAAAGGTCCTTCTCCGTAAAGCTTTAAAGAATCTAAAGAATCATTCCTGGCATCCATCCATCCATCCATCCATCCATCCATCTCTCTCTCTCTCTCTCTCTCTCGTAAATGGTTTGAAATGAAACAGTTGGGAAAAGCAGTCCCTGAGACTTCTGTCCCAAAGATAGTTTGCAAAAAGCGCAGTGTCTGACCCTTAAGGTGAAAATCACACACACACACACACACACACACACATTTCACATGCGATCGTATGCGTTTCACATTTGTGGAAAAACGTGTGAACGTCCATTTCGCCAGGCATATGTTCTGACCATCACGCACGTGACTAAACGCATGAATAATGTCATCACATGAAAATAAACCCGCATATGTGGAAAATAAAAACTCATGCATGACGTGTGAAAAATGTGTGAAACATAACAAGTCTAAAAACAAGTTTACACGTGTGAAGTCCGCGTGGGTTTTCTGTAAACGCACATGTCTTATAACAAACGACATATAGCCGACATACGACTACATTCAGGGTACACGATTACTATGAACATATGAACATATATACGCTGCTCGGTTGTAGGTGTGTGTGTGTGTGTGTGTGTGTGTGTTAGAGAGAGGGGACACACACATTCCCTGTCCCGTTAAAACAAAATAGGCTCAACAACAATAATCACTTCCCTTTCTAAACCTGACATTTCCTTTCGATTATGTGAAATCACTGATGATATGAGTTATATGAGATGAACAGATGTTATGAGTATTTTATTAGACTATAATATTCTATATTATATTGTAATATAACCGTATTGTTTATTCTTGGCTAAATTATCCTTATAATAGTTCAGAATGCATTTTGGTGGAAAAAAAACAACTCCTTTAATACATTTCCAGAGCAATTTTGAGGAAAAGCATCATAAAATATTGCAGGAAAAAACATACAGACAGATAGATATACAAAATTCACATTTGACAGCTGTGTATCTATCAGTATAACCGAGTATACAGCAATATTCTGTCTAATAACTGTAGAAATACCTGCTGGTACAGTCTACAAGCCAACAGCCTGATCATACGAGCTATATTTAAAAATCCACTCTTTCCTGAACTAGAGCTAAATAAGTCAACAAATACAGCTAAACTTAATACAGCTAATAAAATGTATTATTATTATTATTATTATTATTATTATTATTATTATTATTATTATTATTATTATTACCACCACCCGGTTTGTTAATATAATTCCTGCAGTGTTTTTACTGAGCAACAGAGGGCGCTACAGGAACACATGACCCGCTCTGTAGGATATAATGGACTGTAGCGAAAGATGACCAAACAACCAAATATATGATTATAATTTTAACAGTTTGGGCTTGTATCATGATTATTTTTTGTGATGGTCCCTAAAGAGTAACATTCTGCTTGGCATTAAAAGTGTTAAATGTGTTTTAAAAGCTACTAACTGAAACCATGAGAGAAGAAAAATAAGCACCTTTTGCACCATAAGTGGTTGACCCTCTGTCTGGGTGGGGTGGAGTGGTCTAGCACACTACAGCCTGTTACTAGGCCCTTGTGGTTAAGTGAGTGACAAGGGCTACATTTTTACTGGCCATCTGACAACAGATGTGTAAATTTACTACTGGTGGCCTCTCTGTGAGGAAAGCACCATAATACTGGCGATAATAAAACATTAATGCACTGTATATAACAATATAAATAAAAACAAATCAATAATCAGTAACTGAACTTGAACTGCACATTTTAACTTACAGGTAAGAAAGATTATAATAAAAAATAAAAATAAGGGGGCATCAGGATATTAAAACAGCTACACCTCTTAACCAGCGGATTCCAGTCACTTTAACTGATGCAATTTACAAATTAAAGCTAACTTTGAATAAGATTGAGAAATAATTTACTCAAGAACAATGTGTTAATAAATATTTGTATCTAGAGTTTGGCCTCCGATGATTTGGTTGTGAAATATTAAACATGAAATATTTAGATCAAATCTCCAAAATAACATAAAACAGCTGCATGAGCTGAAAAAATGTATAATTTTCAGGGTTAAAGAGATGCATTAAAAAGCAATAATAATAATAATAATAATAGGAAGAAGGTTCTGTGTATGAAATTAGCAAGTGATATTCAAGATCATCAGCTTGGAGGACAAAAACACGACAAAACAGGTGTACAGTATCAGAATGGAGGCTTAGGTTCATGAAGTCTCTGCTACTCCTGACTTTTACTCTTCAGCTTCTTACGTTTTGCGCTTAATTCAGTGCTTTTCTTCTCTCCATCAAAGAGAAACTCATGGTGACTTTGCGGTGGAAAAAGTAGCAGATTGTCAGTTTAATTAGGCTGCAGGACTGCAGGACGGACACTGGCGCACTCCAACACAAAGGAATTATCATGACAAAAGCCGGGCGAGTGGAAAACCGGGTCAGAAGGAAAAAAACAACAACAACAGAAGTCAGAAGCTGAAGATGAAATGGTGTGACGCGTAAAACCTTTTGCGCAGGTGGAGATCTGCACCTCATGGACACTCAGCATGGAGGCCTATGATTATTCTTTCTGTTTATCAAAGAACCCTGTTATTACTCTCATCTCTCTTTCTTTCTCTCTCTTTTGATAATCAATAGATTTCCTACAGTACGTGTGCCAATGATGACTGTACACTATGGCCTATGCGCAAAATGGAGACATTTATTCATGCAGTGCGAAGCTTTAGAGATAAATCCAACACGGAGCACAAGATTCACTGTGAATAATAATAATAATAATAATAATAATAATAATAATAATAATAATAATAGGAAGAGGTAGGAGATGGAGAAGAGGTAAAAGAAGAAGAAGAAGCGTAACAATTTCCCAAACAATATCCATCTACCTTAAAAAAAATATATATATAATTTATATAATCGTATATATCTGTCATTTATTTGGTTATTTATCATTATAAATACCTTTACCGAGCTGGTTTCTAATTTATTTTAAAACAGTTACTTAAAATTTTATTTTGTGCTTTCCACCCATATTCCATACGTGACATAATAAGTGAATAAAATATACTGTAATATATATATATATATATATATATATATATATATATATATATATATATTTAGATAGAATTAAAATCAAGAAGATCTGATGAATACAATAATGTTCACAATCACAATTCACACCTCCCATCTTCGTATTACTGACAACACAGATCTCATATTATTATGTCTAACATTATTATTATTATTATTATTATTATTATTATTATTATACAACTACACATATATGATTTTTATTTTATCGAGCACTGACATGGGCTTAGTCTAATATATAAATAATTAAGCCTCTTTGGGAAAATAAAAAAAGATAAAATGCATAACGTTTACAAGGCGAGGTGAGGTGAGTGGAAACACTGTTTCTAGTCACTTTTAAATATTTTAAAAGGTGTTTTTTTTCATTAGAATAGCATTGAAATATTGATTATTAAGGCAATAGTGAGTAAAATGGAGAATGGGATGCAGGTTTGGACGTTAGTTAGATAAGCGTAGTGGCTGTAATGACAACCTTCATTTAACTCAATTTCCGCTGTAGGATTTTTTTTCGCTTTGCATGTTTGTTTTGCAAAATAAAATATTAGATGGTATCCAGCCTAATTCCATCACTCCCCCCCCCCCGCCTCCTAACTGCCCCCCCTCCCGTTATTCTGCCCCCCTCCCACCCCCGCTTCAATCTCATTGATCCAGGAGGAGCTAATTAGCCCTTCCCGCCGTGACTGTGTAATAGTGCGCATGCGCACTGGGCTAATTCCAGCCATTTTTTGCAGGAAACTAATTAGCAGGAATAAAGACTGAACGGTTTTTTTCTTCGGTGTCGTCAAACACCGCTTTCTCCTCTTCCCTCTAACCAAGCCAAGTCGTCTGCGTTACAACCAAATACTCGTTTTTTGTTGTTTTAGTTTTTTGTTTGTTTGTTTTTGTTCTTAAAAAGGCTTTAAAAACCGTAATACGGATATACCTCTTTACTCTTTACTATAATAAGCTATAAGCTATCTGACCAAATGGAAGTACGCGAATGGGATGTATGAAGGCGGCGTGTGAAGCCAGAGGAACGCAGACGTCGAAAAATGTAAGTTTGTTTTCTGGTGAATGGGATTTACAGTAAGGTTTCTGGTTTCCGGTGGGTTTTAGCTGACTTTCTTTCCCTGCTAGAGCTCTGAGCTTTTGAGCTTTTGAGGTTCAGTGCTTCAGTGTTTTCAGTAGTGGAAGTTGTTCACGAGCGCATTTCCTTGCTTGCTTGGTTAGTTAGTTTAGTTAGCTGGTTAGTAGGTGTTATGTTACCTCATTCCTCAGTCGTCCTTGCTCAGATGGGAGAAACATGAATCACATCCTGAGTGTTTATTTTTGTACAGACATGGGCGGTGTGTAGCCTGTAACAGCCAGGCACAAGGAGTTGGCTAAAATGGTGTCCGATGCCGCTGGACGTCGTTCCGGTGTAGCGGAAGGAAGAGATCCGATAAATAAACTCTAACACGATATCGAGCACGTTATGTCCCAAAACTCCGATCTGAAATGTCCAGAGAGATCGGATCCCAGTCGAGGACTTCTCGTTGTTCTTTCCTTTCCATTTTGCTCAGCTTTGCCTGTTACACACTACACCCAAAACACAGAAACTTTGTGTCAGTGCGTAAAAAACATCTCCTCAAAACTCCAGCAAATGTAGCTGCACTGGAAGCAGGAACTATGTTCAAACCATTCCAGTTACATCAGTATCACACCTGTTTTACCTTCTTTTACAGAACATTTCTCGTGTCTGATCAAAATCATCATAACATAGATTTGATTCCACTGACTGTAGCTCTTATTATCCATCATAGCAAAAAGTAAAAAGCAGACTTTTCCGTATGGGGAGTATAGAAAGGTTCCTGTGTATGGGGAGGGGATGGTGATGTGGGTTTCACACACACACACACACACTAGGTCATTCCACAATCATCACATCATGGTGGAGAAAGGGAGGGAGGGTATGATGGGTCAAAGAGCCCAGACTCCGAGGTCAGAGTTCACTGTGTTGGAGAAAGAATGGTGAAAAAAAAAGGCAGATAAGTAGTTGTGAAAGAAGGTGAGAGTGAGAAGCTGAAGATCTGAGCTGACAGCAGGAGGAGAAGAGTCATTAGAGCTACTGCAGGCACAGCAAGGTGGAAATTATACACGTGTGTGTGTGTGTGTTGTGTTTCAAAATCCCTGGTGTTTGGGTGTTCACTGGACCAGGAACCCTTTACCTAGCCTTAAAAATCATGTCACATTGTCTACTCTTACTCACATCTTGAACCATAATATGGTGTTGGATTAATTTTGAAGCTGCTTATACCCTCTCATGAATCATAGGACTGAGCGATATTACTATTTAATATCAGTATCACAATGAATCATGTTCCCGGCTGTCATCTGTGCTTATATAACACTGAATCCATTGCAGCTAAGTGGACGTTAAATTATGATTTTGCACTATGTCTTATTTCCCCTCATTTTCTGTGCTGATTTATTATTGATTTTGAGATATTAGATAAATGTGTCATATCAGTTTCTGCAAGTTTTAAATGCAAAACAGATAATTTCCTGTTTTAGCTGGGTATTTGTTGTGTATCATGATAATATCGTCAAATATCATGGTGTCATATTTGTAACATATTCTTCACCCCTAACAAATCCGATTTGGTGGCTAGGCTAAATAAAATGCCAGACATTGTGCAGTATAGCATCATACACTCTTTGGTTGTCCTTCTAGGGCATCCTTAAATGTTTTATGTAGAACGTGTAGAACACGGTTTCCTTTTCAGAAAGGCTGTCCACGTAGAACCTTTAAAGAACCTCTTTTTTTCCTAAGATTGTAGCTAAAGCCTATTACAGGTAGCCTACTTTGCATGTTACATTATACACTAAATGTTAATAGTAGGTTATAGTTCAACGTCAATGAACCAGTTATTTCTACTTATTTAGCATTCTACTTTTTCCAGTTTCTGCTATTTGTAGGATTTTTGTGATTATGTACATCTAGTCTCAGCATAATAAATGGGTTATTATTATTATTTTCCTACACTATTTGTAATAGTATAACCGTTTGTTACTGTGTTACTTGATGAAACGGTTCAGCGCTATGATCCTATGGGAACTATATTTCATTCCTACATTACATCTGTGTGTGATGAGAGGAATGACAATAAAACCTACTTGATTTGACTAGTGTTTAAAAAGTGGGTTGTGTTCACAGATAGTATCAGGCTTTATTATTTTAATACATTTCCACTCATGTTGAATGTTTGACATTCACGAGTAATTGCCGTTTTAGGCTGCTTCGTTTTTACTCACTTAAACCGAGCACATGAACACGCATAGTTTAAATACTTGAAAGATGTCGAAATGTGTAACACAACTGTAATTATCATTCCTTGTACTGTTGGGATGACCTGTTGTGTTAGTATTTGGTCTGAAAACTAATAGTGGTTGTGTAGAGTAGAAGCAGTAGTACGTTTGAGATATTTATAACATGAAATGTCTACAGACGGGTGACGAATGAAAAAGGAAGAGCAAACAATCCTGTGGCACTGTAAGTGCTGTAGGGGTTGATTATTTATTTATTTTTCTGGCATGGTTTGGCTCCACTTGTCTCATTAGACTGAAGCATTGCTGCAAATCAATCCAAAGTGCTTCTAACTGATCACTTTTATGATGAAACGTTTCTACCGAATGGGCGTGGCCTCTTCCAGGATGACCCCGCCCCCATAACCAGGGCACGAGGGCTCACTGAAAGGTTTAATAAGGATGAAAATTATGTAAATCATATGCTATGGCCTTCACGGTCACTAGATCTCAACCCAGTTGAACAGATTTTGGAGTGACGCCACCACCATCCAAAAAACCAACCGAGGGAGTATTTTTTAGAAAGGATGGTGCTCTTCCTAACACTGTTCGTCAATGCCAAGGTGCACTGAAGCTGTTCTGGCAGCTTATGCTGATCTAACACCTCACTAACATGCTTAATGTTGGTTTTTCCTTTCATTTGCCACACACCTCCATGTGTCATTGTACTCTCTGAGATCGGATGACACGTTAGCAGGGTGCCCATGTTCCCGTGTGCCGCGATTTGCATCCCGCAGAGATAAAAGTTAAAGATGGTGTGTAGTTCAGCTGGGAATTGATACATTCAGATGTATTCAAGACACTGTTGGTGGATAAAAGGTTTAATATTCTTTATGAAATTTAAAAAAGTAAATAAAGTAAAAATAAAGTGGTGATTTCAGTTTGTATCAGTGCAGCATTTTTGCCTTAGTTTTGGCATACGAGGATAAGAAGTCCTCTAGGTGAGATTATTTTGTGGAGTGGTGTAGCATCCAGAGTAGTTCTCACGGTGGAAATCTTAAGATGAAAGATTTATTAATAACAGTGTAATTAGTAGCATAATATTTTCCAAATATTACAGGTGTGATTGTGTGTGATTATTGAATGCTACAAATGTATAAGTAAGTGAGTAATGTTTAAATTATGCCATATTTCAAACCCACTGTCCTAATAGATAGGGCATAGGCTATATGTTTATTTACACACACACACACACACACAATATTATAATAATGTAATATTTTTAACAATAATAATTTTTATATCTATTTATACATAATGTAGATATAAATATAAAAAGAATACAACCATAAAAAAGAATTCTTAAACAAAATTCTCCCTCTCTCTCTAATATGTATATCTATATGAATATTATTAATATTAGAACATATTATGTAATATATTATTATTATTATTGATATTATAACAGTCTAATTATTTATTATTATTATTATTATTATTATTATTATTATTATTAAAACTAATATTGGTCTCATAGGTCTTGTCAGAAATTATCCCTAGCACTTGGGTCTTTTTGTCATTTTTAATATTATTAAAAACACTTCAGTGAAGTGTGTGTGTGTGTTTGGTGTTGCAGGTCACATCACAATCCTGACTGATGTTCACACTATAAATGTAGTGTACTCTGTTGTAATGTGTTCAGATGGAAGTGCACCTTACTTCATAAGATTGCAGTTGTTTGTGACAGGGATTTTCTCTGTAGCTCTTTAGCACTGATTGCTGCTGAAGCGTGTGTAACTGGCCAGTCATTATTGTGTTTGTGGAGAGTGTGTGTGTGTGTGCTTGCGCATGCGTACACTGCTGCTCTCTCTGCTTATCATAACAATGGCTGCGGTTAGTGTGCGAGCTGAACACACACACACTCTCTCTCTCTCTCTCTCTCCCTGTTGTCACACTACACACAGTCCATGGGGCCCCCGCTTCTGAGCTTATGCCCCACTGTGTGTGTGTGTGTGTGTGTTTGTGTGTTACATTACAACACACGCTGTCTACACACGTTTAATAAAGACAGACGCATAACAGAAACGTTTCACTGATTGAGTCTAATTCTCATCAGATTCCTTGGCAAATATTGAGCCACACTGTGCTGTCTGAATAAAAGCGTGGTGGAGAAAGCGTGTGTGTGTGTGTGTGTGTGTTTGCTGTGGTTCTGTGAGGTTTAAATAGAATTTGCAGCTTATCACAGAAGCACGAGCTGGAGTCAAACAAGGGTCAACACTGTTGTGTTTAGAGCGAGTGAGAATTTTACAGATGAATCTTCAAGTGGCTACAGTGTGCCTGAAACAAACACACACACACACACACACACACTTATAATATTTAATTCAAATCATGTGCTGGTGAGATTAAAACACCTAATAATAAACCCTTAAAGCCCTAGTTTATTACACAGTAACTATTCTGAATTATTCAGTAAGTACAGTGAGACTAATAGGTGTGTATTTATGAGGGTTAGGGTGAGTCTTTGGAGGTGAAGAGGTTAATCATATAGGCTAATATCCTATATATTAATGATCATATTATTTTAAATCTAATTCACTTCTAAAAAGTCGTACACAATGAAACACTGTAGCCACATTTCAACTTAATATATTTTGTAAAACATAATAATATAAAAATATTTATTTATGTATAGCCATTTTCTGCCTTAATAGATTAATAAGAAAAATAGATTAACTTACTTAATTAAGGTGTAATATGGCTACAATGTGCCATATTCTATTTATATTCATACTGTATATCTTATCTAAATTTTAACTTTTGCTATGGTGAATTTTAAAAGTAATGTTGTGTTGAAACTAATTCATTTCATGCATGACAGGCAAAACATTTACAGCTGCACTATAAATAATTAGTTAGTGACAGAATTTCTTTTGAAACCACCTTTAATTGTAATGTAGAATGATGAGAAGTGAAGAATGCTGGCTTTAAAGGTATGCATACATATATTGTGCAACCCAACCTGCGTTTTTTTCCCCCCAAGATGTGTGTCACGCATCATTATTTCTTTCACAAGAGTTGTAACAAAGGTATTTACTGTAAATGTGGCATTTGTGTTTGAGCGGCTGTCGTGTCTGAACACGAGGACCAAAGAAGCGATTTGAGTGCAATCCACATGTGAGTACAGGGTTATTAAGCATGAACGCACAGTCGAGCAGCAATAATGTAGAAGCTGGGAGATTACAGATGAGCACAGGAGTGGATAACTGAAGATTACATCCAGCCATGAAGAACTGAAAACTGCTGCTGGCTTTTAAAAACACACCAGAGGTTTCAGCTCGAGATGCAATGCTCAAGAACTTGAATGCTTAAAGAAACCCCCACTAGTGCTCTGCTCCTCTCTCTTGGACCAGATAAGCCACAAATTAAGCTGTAACAGAGTGATGGAAAGAGACGAAAGCAATCATGGTCCAAGACATACATCATCTGTGAAATATGGTGGCATCTTAATAGGACAGAGCTAACCAAATCGCTCACAACTCAAAGGACAGTGCTTCATCTTCCAGCAGGACAGTGACCAGAAACACGCCGCTGAAACACTTCAGAGCCGAAAGGTAGAATGTTACTGATGGGCCAAGTCGCGTCACTTGACCTAAATCCCATTTTCCATCCATTTCATTTACTGATGACAAGACAGAAAGCAATAAAATCCCAGAAACACACAAAAATACCCAGTACAAATACACAGCACGAGGGTCAGATACTTTTAATCCATTGCAAAAGATTTGTATCTAAATGCTAAACATGACAAATTTATTTATTGTTGGATGATTACTTTTGATTTATTAAAATGGAAAACAAATCTAAAAACTCTGGATTTCACATCATGTGCAGTAAACACTGAGTTGCTTATCATATAATGATAAACAGGTTATATATATATATACTGATTTATGAGATTGAGCATTTCAGACTGATTAGTGTTAAATCAACTTTATGACAAAATGGCTACTGATTGTGGTCAACATTCACACTCAAATACAGCATATTATTCAGGATGCAATCATATTTTTTTCCCCTCTATATAACAAGTGCATAAATCATGTGGCTTCAATTTAACCTACAGTATATTGTAGAAGAACATTATAGAGCAAGTGAAAAATAGACCTTTGAATTGCTTTGGCAATTTTACCTGATAAAAGTAGTTTTGACAGTAAAGAGAATTGAACTGAAAATGACAAAAATGTCAAAAAGCCTAACATTTTTCCAAGAAATGTATAGACTGTGGTACTTTTGGCAGCCGCTTAACTACTGATTCATACTTGTTGAACAGTAATAAACGACTTTCTGATTATAACACAATGCTGTCTCTTAGTTCTTCGTTCTGGTCAGAAAGTGGTGATTAATTTTCTATAAAAGCAGCTCTACCGGTAGTTTAGACCTCTCAGGTTAATATTAATGCTCTCGTTCTAATACTTCATCGTTTCTATAGTAACAGCTCATTCACCAGGACTTGTATGTGTACCAGGACGCTCCACATAATCTAAGATTAATAATAAACAGATTAATAATGTGTTGTTATTTAACAAAGTAGAATTGCGTTTTCTGTCTTGTGAACTTGTAGAGAAAGGGAGGGTTTGGCTGTGTATAGTTGCTGTAACACAAGTAACAACAAACTAAATGTAACTATAAACTGTCTGTGGTGTAAGAGGAATAAACCACTTCAGGATGCACTGTTGTTGGAGAATAATCAACTTTAGGGCAGTAACAGTAAGTCTGCTTCACATCAGCCCGCATCACACCACCCTGTTGTTGATTATTTTCCTATCAGCACACCACCGAATGTTTTATTTCTTACTTAGTCATTAGGGTTATTATACTGTATCTAGAATACTTACAGACAGTTGTGTACATGCATGTGTATAGCCATAGCACATGGTCTAATATTACGGTTCTACACAGTTAGCGGCTTATGGTTTTTGGTAAAAATCACACTGACAAAGCAGCAGTATTTTTAAAAAATACCATGTATGAAATGCACATGCTATTTTTAGCATCATATTAAAATACTGGAGGACACAGTGTGGTGTGGTGTGCTGTGGTGGAGTAAATAACACTGTCATGGGTTACATTGTCTTGGAAGACAGGGACATCACCTTATTCTATACTCATGATCTCTTGATGATGGGACGAAACCTTAGACAGTTACACCACTTGGAGCGTCCAGAAAACATACTTTACACTGTACTACATACTTTACATACAGTACACTAGTAAAAAGATGCAAAATGGAGGAACTGATAGTTAAGTAGCTGCTTTGGTATTTTCTTATTGTTGGTCAGTGCACTTACAAAAAAGCTAGCTAGCTAAAGTTAGCACTACATTCCATCTAAAATCACACTAAGGCTGTATGTAATCGTCTTATTATTCTTCACTTATTTCCTCTCCCTGTCTGAGTTTCAGAAAATGTGGATCATATCAGTAAAGCCGCATTTAATGAAAAGATTTGGTGTCCACTCCATTTTTGAACATATAAAAATATATTGTTTAATATTATCTATTTTCAGAATGTTTAGCTCCCTGAAATTGGTATCAGAAGCAATATTTATTATATTGATCTGCTTCTTTAGCTGTAACCTTCAAAAAAGACTGCTTTGGACACAGTGAGTCTCTCCTGATCCTCACTTTCTCGTTTCCTGTTTCAGTCCTTTTGACCCTCAGTGTGCATGTCATTTTCTTTTTTGGGCGTGTCATTCAAGAAACACACCAGCTTTCCATTTTCAGGTCTTGTCCTTTGTTTGGCTTTCAAGGTATAAAATCTAGAATTACAATCTTTTTGTTCTTAAAAATAGTGTAAAAGCTTCTTTTTCACTATAGTCCTACCTATTCTCTCTCTCTCTCACTGCCTAGCCTGACGGATTCAGTGTTTCTTTTTTTTTTTTTTTTTTTTTTGTTAAGTCTTGCAGCCTTTCTCTCTCCCGGTCTCTTTCACTTTTTTTTGAAGTCTCGTTTGCCTCCTGAATGGACTTAGTGTTTCTAATGGAAATGGTGCATTAAATCAGAGATCAAAGGGGAGCGTGAAGCAGAGGGGCAGCTGTCCAAACAGATGGGGGGATGGAGGGTATAGGGGTTACTAACGCTTGAGTATACACTGGCTGGTACAGGTATTAATATTGATCGTGGCTAATTTTTGAAGCTTGACATGGCAGCAGGATTTGTATGTCTGTATATTTTGTTACCGTTAACCAAATAAAATCACTGTATGATCGTTTCATCCCTGTGCATGTTTTATATTTGGTCATTATGATAGAGAGGGTCATGGGATTATGACGGTGACTGTTCCAAACCCAGCACTGCTTCTCATGCATCTGGACAGAATCATTGATATTCGCAGGACGTGTGTGCCTGCGCTTGATTGATATCTATGTGGCATGCTCCATGTGAGAGCTCATCTTTGCTATTGTGATACAGCATGTTTGCCTGCAAAGCCACTATCTAGGATTGGATTGCGCTTCAATCGGCTAACACATCCGTAGCACAGTGCTAGCATCCTGCTCTGGCTTCCAGTAAGTTGCTTAGCATTTAAACTATTGATTTTCCTATAAGCACTTTAACCCTCTCCAGCAGCCAGGATCAGAAAGAGCTCAGTATAACCCTCTGAATCTCAGCACAATCTGCAGTTTTACTGCAGGGTTGAGCAATTACCCCTACGTGTGTGTCGGGTACACACACGTGCGTGCACACACACACACACACGCACATTTATAAGAGTACCCACAACCTTCTGCAACAATTAACATTCACTTTAAAACCAGATGTCATATATAAAGTGTCCAAAAAACATGTTTCAGCATACATTCTTAGAAAATTTCTAAGTGATTCTATATCAGAAAGGGTTTCAAACTCTTTTAGGGTACTAAAAACCTTTAATTAACCAAAGAACTCATAAAGATCCTTTAAAGAATTCTATTTTTTAAGAGTGTGCTAATTTCTGAATACAGGTTTTAGGCTTTACAAAGAAAATGGTCGTCCATAATTTGGAGTTCGTCCCACAAACTTACCGGTTAATGCATACACTCTTAGACAAAAAAGTTCTTTAAGGGTACATTGGATAATTAAGGGTTCTACGCTTTGTTCTAAAGTTCCACATAAAACCTTTAAGGATACCTCTGGAGGACAAGCTAAGAACTTTAAGCATTCTACATTTTTGAAGATGAAACCCCTTTACTGTGTTTGCTAATCGGAAACTTATTAAAGATGGCAGATGTAAAGGAACTGACAGGCAGAGATATTAATTGAAGAGATTTTAGTGATTCCAAGAAACTTTCCTCATGTAATATTCAGCAATATACAGCTTTGCAAAGAGCTATTGATTGCAGTATAGTGTTTTCTGTTCCCTTGCCCATTGGTATACCTCTCATATACCAATATGGTATATGTCGTATATCTCTCTTTCTCTCTCTCTCTCAGCTTTTGTTTAAATGACATTTATTTTGTGTATGATATGTTTATGATGAGTAATATGTCTAAAGTGGTTCTCACTTAAACTTTATTTTTATGGTCAAACAAAAATAAGTTACTCAGACCCCCTCTGCACCTCTCTTTCTCTCTGTATAGGTCTGGATGGGATGAGAATGTCCAGTAACTGGGAGGATGGAGTGCTGTGACTCTGTCTCAGATGACAGAACCTCTGGCCCTTGTATAAACCAGCCTCCAGGGATCTGCAACCCACCATCTTCCATGCTACTCCTCCTACAGAGAGAAAACACCCCTCATCTGAACACAGCCAGCCCACCCAACCAGGGTGAACCAGAGTGGAGGAAAGAAGTGAAGGGGCAAAGCAGAGGAGAAAGGAGGTCTTTTGGAGACGCACATGAAGAGGAAGAGGAGATTGATAAAAAACAGGTTGATGATTGTGCTGTGGGTGACTTTGTAGAGCAAAGAGGAGATACAGGAGAAGAGCATAATGAGGGCGATGATGAAGCTGATGAGATAGAATGCCAGATCATCTACCAGGATGATGGTTCTGCTTACATTCTGGAGAGCCAAAGTCAGCTGCCATGCAACGTGGTTCCATCCTCATCTCGTCCACTTTTTGTTAACACATGCCATTTCTCTTCTTCCCAAAGCTCTACCTTGAAAAGCTTCCATGTCTTCCACCCTAAGAACTGGTGCCACCTGTCTGGTGATATTCTTGCTTTGCTGACCTGCCAATCCAAAGATAGAGCTCCAGCCAGGACGGGTTCTTCTGAAGCTGAGCTGGCACTGCTTGGCAAAGATCAACCCGTCCTGGTGTGCTTTTTGTGTCGCCTGTCATTCAGTCGCATATATGCTTTTAGAGCTCATGTTTCACAGCACCACAATATCATGCTTACCACAGAGGAACAGCAATTGCTCACACTCCAGCACACCTGCGCCATCTTGCAGCTTGTAGGTCCCGGTAATCACCCACTCCTAAGCTTCCTAGAACCAAAAACTAGCAACTTGCCAACCCAACTAACAACCAGAGCTTTAGGGCACAATATGGTGGCCATGCTAAGTCAGGAGGACAGGGAGCAACTCCAGATCTCTGAGCCAGGACTCCCTCTTCAGCCCTCTCTACCCAGTGTCCCCCTTCCTACCTCAGTGCTGAGCCCTGCCAAAGACCCTTCAACCCTGGGCAGAGAGGGCCCACAGAGGAGCAGTGATGATGGAGGAGGTAGCAGAGAAGGAGAAGAGAGGTTGAGTTCAGAGGTAGTTTCCACTGCAGAGGATGGTGTGAGTGGTATTAGCAGCAGTGGTAGACAAGGGCAAATTACTGACCCGGCTCTTTCAAACCAAAGCAATCCCAAATCTCCTAACTCTGTCACAGTAGCAACCAGCTTTATGAACAACACCAAATCTCTTACAGACTCTGAGTTAGAGTGTGGAACAAGCTTTAACTGCCACGGCCCTGCTCCGGTATCCTCTACTGTGCAAACCTCGTCCACGGTCACTACTCCAAAAGAATTTTCCAACCAAGAGAGTGCGATGGAAATAGAACCAAATAACCTGTCAGAGAAGGGCAGTGCCATGGCAAAAGAACCAAATGGCAAGCTGTGCAACATGCCAGATGTCACTAACTCTGACCTACCTAGTAACCATAGCAATTCTCAGTCGCCCACTGTCAACCCTCCTCTGACCCAGACTATCAAATCTCAGTTTGAGGATTTACAGGTGGATGTTGGGTCTAGAGGAAGTTTGTCAGTTGGGGGTGAGCAAGATTTTGTTGTTGGGCAGGACACTGTCCAGGGATCTTCTTACTCTTTCGGAGGCCAAGTAAACATGACACACTCACGCAACTCCTGCAAGACGCTGAAGTGCCCCAAATGCAACTGGCACTACAAGTACCAGCAGACTCTCGAGGCTCATATGAAAGAGAAACACCCAGACTCTGAGGATGGACAATGTCCATATTGTGCCAGTGGGCAAAACCACCCACGCCTAGCTAGAGGGGAGACTTACACCTGTGGGTACAAGCCTTTTCGTTGCCAGGTGTGCCAGTATTCCACCACCACCAAAGGCAACCTGAGCATCCACATGCAGTCAGATAAACACCTCAACAATATGCAGAATTTGCAGTCACAAACACGTCCAGACGCTCCAACAGTCCAGCCTAACCCCCTGTCTCACACGCATTCCACCCAGACCCCCTCCCCATCTCCTTCTAAAGTACAGGGACGTGCATCATGGCGTTGTGAAGTATGTGACTATGAAACCAATGTAGCACGGAACCTTCGCATACACATGACCAGCGAGAAGCATACACACAACATGCTCCTTTTGCAGCAGAACCTGGCCCACATGCAGCGCCATCACCGGCAAAATGCTGCCGAGCTCTACCCATACTGCCAGCCCCAGACCAGGCTTCCCGACCCCACCAGCGTGATACAGCCAGATGGAGAAACCATGCAGGAGTCTCCTCGGAAGCCAGTAGAAGACCCTCCAGAGGCACTGTTTGAATGTGCACTGTGTGGTCAGTTCTCCTCAGACAGCTTGGTTGCACTTAGTCAGCACCTGGCCACGCAGCGCTCACTTCCTGACGCCAATTGGAGAGGCACAACCGGTGATGCCCACCTTTGTCGGCTTTGCCATTATGCCACACCTCTGAGGGCCAACTTCCAATTGCACTGCCAAACAGACAAGCATCTGCAGCGCTACCAGTTGGCAGCACACCTTCAAGAAGCCAGCAGACGCCATGGAAACCCAGAGGAAGAGGAGGAGTGGATGCTCAGGTGTGTTGCTGCTGGTGTCCAGGTGCAACTAAGGTGTAATGCATGCAGTTACGAGGCCAATAGCATGGAGAAGCTGAAACTACACACAATGAACTCGAGACACAAGGCCAGCTTGAGACTATACAAGGTAAATTCTTCTCCAGTTCTTCTCAAAATATGCTTTTGAACTTGACAGTGTTTGTAGCACACTCTTTAAAAAAAATCGAACACCTTAAAGTGTTCTTTGGCTTGCACCTCTGGGGGAACCTTTAAAGGTTATATGTAGAGCCCTACAACAGAAGGAATCCCTTTAACAAAAGGTTCCAAGTATAACCTTGTTTAGAATTTGGAAAGCTTGAACCATTAACCATCCAAACAACACCTGAGGACTCATCTTTCTAAGAGTCTATTCCTAAACAATTTGATTGGCTTTTTTCTTCTTCCAGGATATAAATTGTTGACAAGCTAACTGGTTCGAGAAAATTGCTGCTCCTTTCTTCACTCTTGAGCAACGCATGCCGAATTTCATTGCTATATTATCCTAAAAGCCTTTTTATAAGAATAGGCAATAAAGTTTTAACATGTTACTGTTTTTATAGTAACAGCTAATTTACAGGACACACCACATAACCTAAGACTAATAATAAATGGTTTAAAAAAGTGTTGTTATTTAACAAAGAAAATGTCTAATTGTTGATGGGGTGAGGTTTTCCTTAAGGAGACGTTTATTAAACATTTATGGAAGGAGTCTCCAGTGTCAGCACTAACAGATAGTAAGATTTCTGCCATGGACAGAGGACTCTCTTCAGGGCAGAGTACCTGGTGAATTTCAGTTTCTTTGTAACATGACAAGCTGCATTTCTTTTAATTAATTCTTCTTAACTTCAGGAGAAAAAAAAAGAGGCTGGTGAGAGAACAACTGTTTTTTAGCTACTATAATGCAAGTGAAAGCAGATAACTTAATTTGCGGACGTTCCTCAACATTTAATTGAACTCTAAACAGATAAAATTTGCATGTTCTTTAATTAACAAAAGCATTCATTGGAAAATTGGTAACAGTGGTAACTTTGTGTTGGACTCCATCACACCGTCACACCATTGGTTAGTTTTCCTATAACAAAACCACACAGAGTGTTTTATTCCTTGCTTGTGTTGCAGCTTTTGCGCTCTGAAACAGTGTTCACGTGCGTTTGTCGCTCCTGTCATCCAGCTCCAACCTGCATGCGTCCACATACTCTACAGTTTAACTTTTTCTAAACAAGTAAACTGGAATTTTGCCTTTTATCAACTTGTTATAGGTAATGTTAAGACCTTCTTTCTCATTCATGGGACTGCAGGGACAAGCTAACCAAGCTGAGGATGAAATTGCGATCTTGCCCTCAGGCCTCTGTGGCCTGTTTAGTAATGGAGATTGATGGTGTGTTATTTTTCCCTCCTGCTAATGTGACCCATTAGCCCAGTACATATCCAATGAGTTTAGCGTTTAGTAAAGCAAGCAAACTGGTCTTTCTCCTGGTGTGTGTGACTGTTTTTTAAAGAACAAACTGTTTGTTGCAGTCCACAGAAGACATTATAGTGTTCGGATTGTTGGATTTTATGTAGCTAAATTAGCGCTCCTTTATTTAGGGAAACAAAATATGTTGGTTACATGTTGGTAAGAGGTCTAGCTAGTTCAGAACACCCTGATGGGTTTTCACCTTCATCTTAATTGCAATAAACACTAGGTCTGCTTTTGAACAATTTGAATGTGAGTACTGAGAAGGTATATATGGGTCATAATAGATATAATCATGTGTGTATAGTGTATCAGCGGTAGGTAATGGGAGGTAATTATTTTAAAGTAAAATATGCAGTGTGAAGTAAGAATTATTCTTCATGCTGAGTCTGGTGTGGTTTTTGTAGGTCATCTATAATTTTAATGCATTTCATTCAAATTAGGACATAGGACGCTGCCAGATTAACAATCCTTAGTTCTGTTTTTAAGCAAAAATTAGGCATTTCAGCAGAAAAATAAAAAGAACAGTCTAAGCATGTGCACTATGATTTGTGCATTTTTAGACAGTCAGTTATATAGTTATAACTATATAACAAGTAACTATGTTTATATGACCTGCATATGTTACTGCCTCTACGTGGCTGGTTCACTGTATGATTGACTATCTTGTATATACAGAGATAGTGTATATATACAGGGTGTCCCAAAAGTCTATACACAGGGGACTGTGTTTGTCAGCACCACGTCGGTTGAGCCTTCGCCAGTGGATGTTCGTGGACGTCCACTTCTCGGTTTGTCCGCAACACATCCAGCCTTTTTGAATTTGTCATTAAGTTTGGCAGCAGTGTCAAGTGTGATGTGCTCTCCATGTTTCCCGTTAAAGTCCATCGTATCCTTGCGACAGCTTCCCGATCCAGCCGTGAGAATGATTTCAATACGTTCTTTTTTTTTTTTTGTCAAAGGCATTCTTAAAGGCTATCTGAAAAAAATCTATAATATAAACTAAGTATAAAATTTTAAAAAATAAAAAATAAAAATTTTGGAAGACATTTTACTAACAAATGTTAATTTCCATGACGTATGGAGACTTTTGGGACACCCTGTAGTACTGTTCGACAGTTGAATGTGTGATCCTTTGAGAAGGCTTGTATTTGTTAATGTAGTTTGTTCTGTTGGTAAAAATATGAATAAATGCACACCAGTAAACAAGTGGCTGACTAGCACATCTCTCTTCTTTCCTTTCTCCGCAGTACCTGCAGCAGTTTGAGGGTGCCGTGTCTGATGGTGGCTCTCTGCACTGTGTGCTGTGTGATTACTCCACCCAAAACAGCCTCAGTCTGGTGCAGCACGCCAATTCGTTGAGCCACCAGAGAGGGGAGGGACTCCTGAGACTGCAGCGAATCCAGAACGGCCTCCAGGATGAAGAGGAGGAGCTGAGTGCCATCTTTGAGATCAGAAAGAATCATGCTAAAGATAACGGTAAGAGTAGGACGTACACAGATTTCCGACAATTCCTCAGTTCAGTTTCTTGTAAGTGAAATATGCGATGAATGTTCAGGCAAGGGCTTTGAAACTCTGCGGCAAAAACATGCATAGTTTTCAGTAAGAATTCTGGAAATTCCTAATTATATTTTGCATATTTGGTTGAACAGAGTAAAGATACATGTTTCGGGATGATCATGCTTTGTCTTTTATTCTTTGCTGAAAGACAAAAAAGCAAAAAAAAAACAAAACATTAAAGTTGCACCTACTTTTGTATATTATTATACTACACATTTTGTAAGTTACTCTGTCTAAGAGAGTCTGTCAAATACAATAAAAGATAGATAGTACATAAAAGTGTAAATATTCCCATATTCTGGTTATCCAAATATTCTGTCAGTGTTCTTTTGAATTTTTTGTGTTATTGCCAATTTTCATGATACATAAGCATCTACACAATTTTCATGTACATAAACACTAAAGGTTGCATTTGTCAACAAGTACAGATTTAAAAATCTTTCTTTTCTGTATTACTGTTGTAGTTACACAAAGCTACAAAGACAGCTGATGAGTTTGTCTCCACACGTTAATTGTAAAAGTGCTGCCCATACAGCCGTGGCACTTTATGCTTTCGCAATTGACTGTCACGTAAATAACAGTGGAAGTGTTGCTCAGTCTCAGTAATCAAAAAGTAGGTACAAAAATCTCATTTAAAAAAAATCCACAACAGGCCTGATTATGCCATTTTGACCACACACCACACCATAATGGATCATCCGTGTGCCTCTCAAATCCACAGCCAAGCGTGTCTGTCGTAATGCAGTGTAGCGTAGGTACACCGCTGCGGGTACTGTACCAGAGTTGGTCTTATGAATATTTGACCTGACATTATGTCATACAATAATAAAAAAATGTCAGATAGTGTAAGTTATTATGCTGATGTATAATATGTTATAAATGCAATTATAATGCATCAGGAATGCAGGATTCATAGGAAGTATTACCAAAATTCTGTCATACAGTAAAATGTTTCTGTAGATTGTGTTATTTAAATTCAAAGGTGTTGTTAATTTCCATAAAATATGTGTTGTTGCCACCCAAAATTTAGAAAATAATGTGATCGTAAATTGTAGCTCTATGGACCAGCCCTAGTTGGTCCCCCATGTTGTGATGCTGCCGCTTGGGTGCATCTGTAAAAGGTGGCAGAATGGCGGAGGGGGAGGGGCCGGGAGACAAACAGCAAAACTGGACGTAAAGAGAACAAGAGAGCGTGTGGTTATTTACTGTGGGGTAATTGACAGGAGCGGGTGGTAGAGTCAATTAGCATTTGGTTCAAACCCCAAATCGGTTCGACTAATGGCTTAAACAAAAGCTCAATCCCTGCATTCGGACAGAAGGAGAGAGAAAGAGGGAGTGAATGGGAGTGAGAGATTTTTGTTGAGAATGGCAGGAATTGATTGTGTTAATTCATCTGCCAATAATCAGACTTGTTACATCCTCACTGCCCAGAAGGAGGCCTTACCAGGGGCGGTGTCCAGTCAATGCAGCCGATAAAGGCCTCACACGCTAATGAGCAATGAGTTAATTAATGCTATCTAATTAATCTCTGAAGGGAAAAAGAAGGAGAAAGAGCACATTAGAGAGTCACTCATAGCCTAATACCTGTAGAAGTGCACATGTTGAGGTTTGTTTCGATTTGCAAGATTTCGTGCTTTCTTCATTTGTTTATTTCTTAACGTGTTCTTTAAGGAGAAGCTTCATATAATGTTCGCTTGAGATGCTTGAAAGATGCATGAGAGATACATGAGAGATACATGAAAATGGTTTGTAATAAGAGAACAAATTTATCATTCAGCAATTTATCAATAAATCAGTAAGCACTTTATCTTTGTCAGGGTCACATTGGATCCGGAGCCTGTCCCAGGATCAGACAGGCGCATATAGATCAAGTAAATTTTTTTAAAGATAAAAACATATTCATAGGGTTTACAACCAAATTGTGGATTACTTTTGCACAATATGGACAATATTGCCATCATATCTGATTTGCAGTATATCAACATATTAGTCAACCTGGTACAAACTTTCACTTAGTGTTCATTTGACCCAGGATAGTGTTTGTTCAATGATGGATCATGTGGTTGCTGTGTGTGATTCATCGAACCTTCACTATATTAGTCATGGTAAATGGCTGTGGGAGGTAAACTCACCACATGGTGATTTGTTCAGTGATTTGTTCGAGGTCTCATTTGCATATTACAGCCTTCTGTGATGCCAGTAATTGAAAAGCCAACATTGCAATAACCATTAACAAATAATAGCCCTAATGCGAGCTTTAGTTCCTGCCAAAAAAATCCTCAAAGGGATCTGGCAAATGTTCCCAGAGCATCGGAATTTCCTTTTTTCTTGATCAAAATGCATGAAAATAACACAGCACGGTGATGACATAATGAAACAAAACCTTTGGCTTGCGTTTCCATGTGACTACGGTGTGTAAAGTGAAAGCTGTGATAAGTGACTGGCCGAGTCTCTTAGAGAAGTGGTGGCTGAATAAACAGCGCTGGAGTGGATCACTGTGCCTCAATGGCTCACTATTGATCTCTGTAAGAACACCAGGGCATTTCCTAATTTGTAATCAATAATGGATCAATGCCACAGAGCATTTGTATACCGATCCCTGAGCCGAGCAGGAAGTGCTGATGAGGTGTGTGCCGTCAGTGCGTATGGAGTCTGTTAGCACGTGTGAGTGCATTTTATCACTTCATTATTGGCCAGGCTGACCTCACCGCCCCGATGCGGATTCATTTGCTCTTCATCTCTTTCGTTCTTTTGTGCGAAATGGAAACAAGCCAAAAGAACTGCACTGCTTTGACTGTGGAAGTTTAATCAGTCTGGACGTTTATTTTTATAGCTGGAGAAATTAGATCTCTTTTGTTGCTGGGTTTTTTTTTTTCAGCGGAGGAAAATTGCTTTGCAAATTTTCTGCTAATGATCTAAATGGTGGAAATATGAAACAGGCATTGTGCTAAGTGATGATAGCTACACATCATTATCGCCGAATTTGAAAGAAATTACTGTCACTTGCTTTGTATTTCATTAGAATAGATATTAAATACAGTCTTAACAGGCATGTATTAACTGCTATTAACGACTAATTCTCTTGAGTGCATCCCATTTTGTAGAAATTCAACATATGCGTTTTTTGAGACATTTTACTTATATTTCTCGTCACCCATGTTACACATGAATGCACCTGCTCTTTCGGTCATTGTACTTTGTTAAAATATAAAATGTTCAACTAAAAGAATCCACAAAAAAAAAAAAAAAAAAAAACTACCGTTTTTGTGAGTGAGAGCGAGTGTGTGACGTGTCCAGCGGAGCGTTCATAAGCAGAGCGGATTTGACTCTTTCAGATTATGTGTCCTGTGTTTATGGCTGTGTAGGTCTGATAGGAAATCAATAGCACGGCTGTCAGGATAATTGGTGTTCAGCTGGCCTCTCCCTCGGTCCGTCTTTCTCTTCATCATAATCAGGCTCTCTGAGAACAGCGAGCGGATCCCTCAGCTGCACTTTGATTGGTCTGTTATGACAGCCCTCATGGCTTTTTGTCTCCTCTGGCTTGGCCAACTCTAATCCTCAAACACCTACCCAAATCAGCTCTTCTCCTCTCCTCCCCTCCCCCACGTCCGTGAACAATCACTGCGCTAAAGAAGCAGAAAGCCAGAAAAAGCAGGCGAGAAGGGGACGACGGAGAGAGGGAGAGAGGGAGGGAGGGCTGTGGGGAGGACGGAGTGAAGTGCATGTCCTGAGGCGCTGTGTCTTGTCCTCTTTTAGACACTGCAAAAAGAACAACAGAGTATCTTTCTGTCCTCTTTTGTGAAGGTTTGGCTTTCAGCTGTTGTGAAGGAAGCAGAATAAAACGAAATACACTGGCACAGTAGTGAACAATTTATGTGTGCTGTTTTTAAAGGCTGCTAAGCCTGTTATGCCATTTTCAAAAGATGTAACAGTTCTTCCAATTTGTGGAGTGAAATGCACTCTGAGAGAGTGACCCTTGTGACCTCGTGCAGCATTATCTCCCTCCTGTGACTTTTAAACCCCCTTCAGTCAGATGAAGCTGCTGACATCATGACAACAGAGCTTCTCTGTTTCTTTCGCTTCATCTCTTTTTTTTTTTATCTCTTTTCTCTTTTGCTTTAGAGTGGCATCTGCAAAGCAGTCGTTTGTCTTCATAATTTGCTGTTGTACCCTGTGTGTGTGTATTTGAATGGTTTTGACTGAAGACCCTGATAGTGTAGACTGACCCCTATAGGTTAGAATGTGATCTCACACTCCCAAAACACAAAGACAAAGAAGGTCCGAGATACTATTTCACAAAAAATGATGACTTATTACTTAGTTTTTTTTAAAAATTTAGTTTCACCATTTAAAAAACACTCACACTAACTAAAGTAACATTTGTACACAAGTTAGAGTGTGGTCAGCATTTTCTCTTTCTCTCCCCCCCCTTTTCTAGGAGACGTGAATGAGATGGAGTCACCCGCTGAGATTACCTCTGACCAGGCGGACCAGACCAAACATGCAAGCAAAGAGGGGGAGAAAATGGGTCAGAATGAACTCCCGAGTGGCTTTTCTTACTTATGTGCTTCCAACTCTGATAGTACAAATTGTTTTTGAAATCTGAGTACAGACTGTTCATTGTTAGTTCCAGAGAATGTGATGAGATTCCTATCAAAAATGTGTTTGTTTTTTTTTTCCTCCTTAGAAGCACCCATGCATGGAGATAAGAAACAAAATGAGCCGTCTGTCAGTCCCAAGCGCTCTGTGTCTGGAGACACGGATGACTCCATACCTGCAAAACGCCCTCGCACGCAGGAAGAGTTCTCCTCAGAGCAGGTTAGATTAGACCTCCTCCCCCTAAAAATGTGCTTTATATTATGAATCAGTGTTTCATGACACTTTTCTGTCATGAGAGCGTTCATTGAATCAAACGTCTCAGCTTTCTCTTTCTTTTTTTCTCGTTTCTCTCTCAGGTCCGTCAGTGCCCGTTCTGTCGATTTTGTCACAATGACCTCGGCCGTCTGAGGAGTCATGTAATGATCCAGCATGCTGTGCAGCCCACTCTCCGCTGCCCGCTGTGCCAGGAGACGCTGCGCAGTGTTGCTCTGATGCGCTCTCACCTCACACACCTGCACAGTGTCACTGCAGACTGCACGCAGAAACTCATTAATGCGGTGAGACACAGTGACAGCCATGGGCAGATACAGCCAGCATGCGCCACAAAAATATAACATTAACAGATGATGACCTGCTTCTGTGTAACTAGTTAAACTCAAGATTTTCATGCAGGTGTTTACATAAATGGGTCACAAATATGAGACATAGGATGCCCTCTCTGTTCCACACACAGTCCATAAACAGGGTATTATAGATGCCTAAATGACAGAAACAGGAAAACAGGTAAAGAGAAATGAGGCAAAGCTACAATGAGGATTTAACCAGTAAAACACAAAGAGGTGGAGACTGGAACAGGAAGTAAAAGCAAATGGTTCTGTCACTACGACAACCATGATGCACAGCAAGGGGAACCAAATCATGACAAAATGGGTTTTAGGTTGCATTAAGACAGTTTTGACAACATTTTCATTTCAGTCCAAATGACCCATGCACAATAAGAAGTATGTTCTTATCAGAAAGGCATAGACACAATACAAAGCTCTTGATGGTTGTCCACTTTAATGTCTTTTTTTAAAGGTATTCAAGCTTACATAATAGTTCTCTCAGTGTATCACAGTGCACTGATACACAGTTGTATCTAGAATGATTGGCCTTCCCTTTAAGAGAATGGACACACACTTGACCCCAACCATGCATCAAGGCAAAGCAGAAATGTTTGTGGGACACAGGTCGGTACTTTGCAATGACTGTTTCAGTCTCTGGGTGTCCACACGTACAAATCTATGAATATAAAGGAGCTTCAACCCAATTACATTTTATTTGTATAGCACTTTTAACAATAGACATTTTGACAAATATGTGTTAGAATCCAGATGTAGATTACGATTCGTAATGAACAAGCCATAGGCAAGAGTGACAAGGAGAAACTCCCTGAGACAGCATAAGCTTGAAATTTTGTGTATGCTTCTCCAACCTGGTTAGATTTTACAAGATAAGACACAGTGTTAATGTCTCCAGGGCAGGCTTCACCAAATAGTAAATGTAAGGGTACCAGTAATCTTGGAACAACTTTTACAGAAAGAAACCAAATACTTAAGCTACGTAACCAAATATGTCAGCTACGTAAGACACAAGTACATAAAGACTATATGTGACAAAAGTATATAAAGAAACACCTCATATTTATTTTTTATTCAGTCATTTCAAAAAATCACTTAGGAGTGCATTCATATTTATAATGGCACTTGTTAATGAAATACACTGTAACATACTTAAGATTAACTGGAACTACCTAACCTTATATTTTTGGTTTTGAGCTTCTCATCCTTTATTTATTTATCTGCTCTCTCTGCTTTGTATATTCATCTTTCATCTTTCCCCACCCTCCCTTCATTATTTCTCCTTACCCCCCTCCTCCTCCACTGAGATAGGGTAATGAAAATAATTGAGCTTCATTAGTCCAGATCCAGTGCTAGGTGGTTCTTGTTACGAACTGTGCTTCCCAATTATGTGCTTTAAATTAAATGTGACCTTGAGAAGGTCTCTGTGCTTGGCTTCTATCCTCTAATGAAGCATCTTTCTGAAATGGTGGGCTTTGTGATGATAATGGCAGCCATTTTGTTTTGTTGTGTGCCTCTCTAGCTCTCGGTCTGAATTTCCCTCTGCCTCACAGACACACTGATTCCTACATTTTAAAGCCGAGGGGGTAAATGATAGGCCTATTTGGACTAGAGATGTCTAAAGACATTGTTATATACTAGGAAGAGCTTCCTATTACACTTAACCTGTGAACTCTGTTAAGTGTTGCTCTCATGACCACAGTTCCGCTGTGATGTCTAATTGAGGGTGTTTTTTTCACTGCACGTTCAAGAACAAGAACTGGTCCAAATGGGAGCCAACAAAATAGGGGTTATAGTTGAATTTCAACTCATTTGAATTTCTCATTCACTGGTTGGATGCATGTTAGTTTTTACATCTCTTAATGGTTCCATGGCTAAATTTTCTCCAATCATCAACAAACAGTTCTGCTAGCCCCACCTTTGTGTACCACTATAACATTTTGTCCACCTGACAGTGCAGTATGGCATGAAACCCATTAAATGGTATTCTAATGCTACTGTACTTTGTCCATTAACCATTAATTTTTACGTTTTCATGGTATGACTCTTGTCTAAAAATTTCAAGATTTCACAGGATCACAGTATTAATCAACATTTAAAAACACAAGCCAGTGGTGAAAATTAAAGGAAAAAATTATTACAAAAATTTTGTACAAAAATGTCCTTGTATACATAAAGGAAAAGGAAACAAAAAGATCAAATCCTCTATTTCTCTATTTTTGAGAACGACTTTTATACATAAAACCGCTTACATTGTCATTATTTATCATGTTGTTGTTGTAACTTATATAGTCTACAGTTGTAGCTTACTGAACCAAAAACTAGTGTGGTTAGCCAAAAACTGATAGTTGTTTGGTTTAATTCTGATCAGTAAATGACATGTTCTTCTGTGCGTTTGATACTCGTTTTCCATGATAAAGTTACAAACATACTAAGTGTGGCAGCATTTAATTATAATTATTTATGTCTATAATGAGACAGCATGTTGAATGTTGTCAGACACAGTGACTAAAGATTGCTGTTTGGTAGAAAAGCTATGTAGGATTCGAGCTAGGGTACATCCCAAACCACATGCCATCATTCTAAATAGCACGCCACTACATGAAGTAAACATTGTGGTGTGCTATTCAGACATACTAATTAGTCCAAGATGATACTGCCTAGCTTGCTACAATGGACTTCTAGCAGAAAACACAGCACAGCAGTTTTCAGTAGTATTGTATGTCTCTGTTTGGTACTCTTGGTACCCTGGCAAGCAGAGTAAGAAATTCTTATTCTATTCTTATTCTAATGAAAACAATGATCACATTTTTGTTATTGTACCACACTGCTCAGTAGATAAGGTCTAGCTGGTGCCAGTCTTTAACAGATGCTAATTAAAAATGCACAAAAAATGCAGTTTCTTTTCTAGTATTGAAAGTTACATTAAATTATTAACTGATCTTGCGCAGTGCAGTTTTAATGGATAGATGTTCACCTGTTCCTGAAGACGTAATAGCATAATTACATGGTATAAATCACAGGTAACGCTGAAACTACTTTAATGCCTGGCAAGCATTTAAGTCTTTTTTTCTTCTCCATCTTGTTCAGGTGATTGCTTCAGATGTGCTGCCGGAGAAGATGTTCCTACCAGTGCCAAACTCTAATACCCAGCAGACAAAGGCAGATTCCAGCTGCAATGGAATAAAAAGACTTGATGGTAAGTAGAAGTCCAACCTCAACATCAGTAATTAAGAGCAGGCAATGCTGCTTTACTATGAGAGTGATATTTAAGAGCAGCATATGCACGTTGTTATGTCCAATTCCTTCAATTAATATTTTTATCCTTAAATGTTCATGTGGTTAAGCATAACAGAAATTGAAAAATTACATTTTACATTTGAAAGTATACAATCTTATTTTTTGTTACATGCTCAAAAATAAATCAGACTTAAGCATGAAATGAAAGTGCAGAGTTTGAGGCATTTTTAGACAAATTTGTCTGTGCACTTGAGAATTCAGTCTGCCATCAATAATAATAATGGTAAAACTTAACTGAGCAAGCTCTGCTCTCTGTGTGCTTATTCTAAGACAAAAGATTACACCTTTTAAATGTTTTTATTTTGTTTATTAGAACAAGGTGATGATGAAGAAGAGAGAATGATCGCATGTCGACCAGAGATAGCAAAAACACAGAAGCAGCCCTTAGAAGATGCTGAATCCACAAAGGAAAACACTGCTGCATTCCCTTGCTGGCAGAAAGGCTGTAACAAAGTCTTGACATCATCTAGTGCCCTCCAAACACACGTCAACCACTTCCACAGCCAGAGACTTCAAATGCCAATTTCTGATCGCCATGTCTACAAATACCGTTGCAGTCAGTGTAGCCTTGCCTTTAAAACTGCTGAAAAGCTGCAACAGCATTCTCAATACCATGCCATCAGGGCTGCCACTATGTGCTGCCTTTGCCAGCGCAGCTTTCGAACAATACAGGCCCTGCAGAAGCACTTAGAGACTGGTCATCTTGAGCTTAGTGAGATCCAGCTACAACAACTCTGTGGCAGTCTGTTGATGACCGAAGACCTCTTAGCCTCTGAAGACCAAGGACTTGATGAAGAGCAGGGAACCTTTGAGGAGGAAAAGGTGAAAGAAGATGAAGAGAGTGACCTGGAGGAGAAAATAAGCCCACCTGACAGTGTATTGAGTTTAGCTCGAGAAGATGCTGAACTCAATCCAAAGCCTTCAGTTGTGCCTCTGAGAAAAGGGCCAAGCCTCTCAACAGAGAAATTCCTGGATCCATCAAGACCTTTCAAATGCACTGTGTGCAAGGAATCTTTCACACAAAAGAACATTCTCTTGGTGCACTATAATTCTGTCTCACACTTGCACAAAGTGAAGCGTTCAGTGCAGGATTCTTCGGCTGCCTTGCCAGAGTCTGTCAGCAGCAGTGCTGACCACAAACCCTTCAAATGTAGCATTTGCAATGTAGCATACAGCCAGAGCTCCACCTTAGAGATTCATATGCGATCTGTGTTACACCAGACCAAAGCTCGTGTAGCCAAACTCGATTCATCAGCAGCTAGCTCAACTTCTGTTAACCCTTTGCTTCGTAAAGTAGTTTCAGATAATGCAACAGCCAGCTCCCCTACAGTTTTGAAGCCGACAAATGCTATGAACAACGTGACTTCTTTGGTTCTTGACCAGCCTCAGTTAAAGCACCAACAGAGCAATGAACACAATATTGTATCATCAAGCCAAACTCTCAGCATTTCTTCACATTCTGAAGAGAGTAAAAATAACCCAATGGTAGACGTACTGTCAACAACAAATCAGCATAAATTATTACAACAGCAGCAATTACAGCAACAGCAGTTAGTGCAGGCTCAAGCACAGATCCAGCAGGAGCTACAAAAGAAAGCAGCTCTTCTTCAGTCCCATTTGTTTAATCCAGCACTTCTTCACCATTTCCCCATCACAACAGATACTCTCCCACCACTGCAGCAGCAACAGCAGCTTCTGCTTCCATTTCTCATCCCAGGAGGGGAGTTTCAGATTAGCCCTGAGCTAAACCTTAAAGTCTCAGAGTTAAACCTCAGCAAAGCAAAGCCTGTAGCCCCTGAAAATTGTTCTGAGCTATCTCAGCAGGATAGCCTTATCTCTTCTTATAAACAGCCACTGAACAGAGTTGCAGCTAGTACTTCCCACCAGTCTGTGTCTCTGACTCCTGAGGACAATGTTCCTGTTCCTCAACAAGCTGGTGAACAGATACTGACCTCTGATTCTGAGATTCACAAAGGCATGAATGGAAACAGTAATAAAGAAACAAAGGAGTTGCATAAACTCACCTCACACAATAATATTGATGATATCAAAGCACAAGCACAAGATGAGGTTGAGGATGAGGTTGAGGATGAGGACAGTGGAGAATTCTTCACGGATTTAATTCCACCAAGGGTAGCTCATGATGCACCTGGAAATGTTTCAAAAGCTTTGCTGGAGAACATAGGGTTTGAGTTAGTCATGCAGTTTAATGAAAATAAGCAGCAGTATCAGAGAACTCAGACTGAGGTTGTGCCAAATGGACAGACACAGTTCAACACCAAAGAGGTGCATCATTTAGACTCTGTTGGGAAGCTAGAGTGTGAATGCTGTGGGAAGCATTTTTCAAATGCATTGATACTAAAGAGCCATAAAGAGCATGTTCACCAATCTATTTTGCCAATACAGTCAGTAGAGAAATTTGCCAAAGACTACAGAGAACAGTATGACAAGCTTTTTCCTTTTGCTCCTTCAACTCCTGACGCTCCTTCCTCTTTGTCTTCCCCTGCTTCACCTCCACTCCCTCCAACAGATCCAGCTCAACAGAAACCCGTGTCTTGTATTCCTGCCTCCACAACCACGGTTACTCCCCCTACTGTCTCGACTCCCCAAGTCCCATTAGCTCCAATCCCCTTACCCATTGACTTGCCACTTTTCCCCCAACTCCTCATGCACCCCATTCCCCTGCCAGCTCTGCCCCCTCAACTACCTGTACATCTGCCACCAGTCGAGGCTGGTCTCTCATCTGACTTAGCGCAGCTTTATCAGCAGCAGTTAACTCCTGCTATGTTGCAACAGCAGGGTAAAAGACCTCGAACCAGGATCACTGATGATCAACTAAGAATTCTGCGGCAGTACTTTGACATCAATAACTCCCCAAATGAAGACCAAATCCAAGAGATGGCCAACAAATCTGGCTTGCCAAATAAAGTTATAAAGCACTGGTTCAGAAACACACTGTTCAAGGAGCGCCAGCGCAATAAGGACTCCCCATACAACTTCAATAACCCACCCATAACAACATTAGAAGATGTCAAAGTGGATTCCAGGCCATCCTCTCCTGAACTTCCAAGACTAGAGTTTTCAGGAGGGAAGAGGTCTTCAAGGACCAGGTTTACTGACTACCAGCTAAGGGTCCTTCAAGATTTTTTTGATGCAAATGCTTACCCTAAAGATGATGAATTCGAGCAACTCTCAAACCTACTCAACCTTCCTAGTCGTGTCATTGTGGTGTGGTTTCAAAATGCCCGTCAGAAGGCCAGGAAAAGCTATGAGAACCAAGGAGAGGGAGGAAAAGACAGCGAGTGCAGAGAGTTTTCTAATGACCGGTATATTCGTACTGCCAACAGCAGCTATGAGTGCAAGAAATGCAACATGGCGTTCCAACGCATTTTTGATCTTATCAGTCATCAAAAGAAAGTGTGCTATAAAGATGACAGTGATGAAGGATCCTGTCATCAAAATGAGCTTTTATTGGATCCTAAACCTTACAGTCCACCCGATACCTCAAGTCTCAATCCACCACCCTCCAATTCTAGCTTCTCAAACTGTACTGAGCTAAGCACAGATGGAAAGTCTACTGACAAAGAGCAGCCAGACCCTGACACCATCTCTGATTCCCTTACTGAGGATCTTGAACCGATAACAGAAGCATCTTGTGGCCCTGAACATTGTCTTGAAAATTCAAAGCTTGAAGCAACGTATAAACAGACAAAGTGTCCTAATGAAGAGAATAAACAGTCATGCTCTAAAATTCGTTCCCCATCCCCTCTGCATCAACAGCAACAGACTAACCCGTCTATGACCCAGACAAGCCCAGTTCCATCGCAGAGTTCTCAAATGAGTTTAGCAAGTCCTTCTTCTCAACAACAGCACCTAAGTCAAGCACAGCAGATGACTCCTTACCACTGCATTCAGTGCAAATTGAGCTTCCCATCTTTTGAACATTGGCAAGAACATCAACAGATGCACTTCCTTGTTGCTCAAAATCATTTTGTTCCTCCGCAGTTCCTGGACCGCACCATGGATATCCCCCTTATGCTTTTTGACTCAACTAATCCTCTGGTGGCGAGGCAGGTACTTTCTGGAGCTTTTCCACAGATCTCGCTCAGTTCACCTACAACTGCAGCCATTCCTGACTCAACTATAAACTCATTGAAGAGGAGGCTTGAGCCCAAATCAGGAACTTGTGCTGTGGAAAATGACTGGGAACACAGCGGAGATGATTCCCAGCGGGACAAGCGAATGAGGACCACCATCACCCCAGAGCAGCTGGAGATATTATACCAGAAATACCTCTTGGATTCCAATCCAACACGGCAAATGCTTGACCATATTTCCCAGGAAGTGGGTCTCAAGAAAAGAGTGGTTCAAGTATGGTTCCAGAACACTCGAGCTCGTGAAAGGAAAGGCCAGTTTCGTGGTCTGGGTCCAGCTCAAGCCCATCGACGCTGTCCATTCTGTCGTGCGCTATTTAAGGCACAAACTGCCCTTGATGCTCATATACGTTCAAGGCATTGGCATGAAGCAAAGAATGCAGGATTCAGCATGGCAGTAGCTGGTATGACCCAAGACCAAGAGGGCTCTCAAATGAAAATGGATTTGTTCAATTTTTCTAACTCTTCACAGATGCCAAACACAAGTGAGGGGCTGAATGGTCCAGACTCCCCAACTTGCAACAAAAGCATGGATCTGTCCTCACAGGATCCTAGTCCAAAGCCCCTAGTAAGTGGAGGAGTGAATGACTTAGAAGGGTCATCCACCTCAGTCCAACAGTCTTTTGAATGTGGCAACCTAGATAACCATAAAGGTACTTCTATGAATATAGTCCCTAATGGAACCATTACTGATGAAGAAAATTACTCTGAGGGAAAACAGAATAGCATTGATCACTTGTCCTGTAGTTCTGAGAGAGAGGCTTCTTCAGAAAGTGAAGACAAGATGTCCTCAGGGCTGGTTAGCCCTGCAATGAGTTTCAATGCAAAAGATTATGAAAATGATTTGGTCTTGGATTATAGTGAGAGCTCAAGTTTAGCTGACCCTACCTCCCCCGGTCCTGGAGGATCCAACAGTCAAAGCATAGACAATGATAGGCCTGGTCAAAAACGCTATCGCACTCAGCTAAGCAACTTGCAAGTCAAAGTGCTCAAAGCTTGCTTCAGTGACTACAAAACTCCTACCATGTTGGAGTGTGAAGCCTTGGGAAATGACATTGGGCTTCCCAAGAGGGTAGTACAGGTGTGGTTTCAGAATGCACGTGCCAAGGAGAAAAAAGCCAAGCTCAGCCTTGCCAAGCAATTTGGCACAGAGAGTACGTGCACTGAAAGGCCCAAATCCGAATGTACTCTGTGCTGTGTTAAGTACAGTGGTTGTCTGTCTGTGCGGGACCATGTCTTCTCCCAGCAGCATCTTGCAAAAGTAAAAGAGGCCCTAGGGGGACAAATGGACAGAGACAGGGAATTTGTAGATTTTGCAAGTGTTTGTCATCTGATGACTGAACAAGAGATGAATAATCTAAAAAAGGCAAATGAGGTCATGGCAGTTGTCCAAATACAGTCTGCAGAGAGTTCAGTGGCCTCCAGTCACACTACCCCTCAGTATTCAAACTTACTGACCACTGGTTTACCAGGGACTGGCAGCAAGTCGTTATCAAGCTCTTCTTCAACAAAATCAGGTATTGTATTTAAATAAAATAATTCTGTCTTATGGAATTAAAATTTTATTGTTCAAATATAACAAAACATGACTTTAAAATATAACGTGTTTTTCTATATTGTGGTTTCTTCTGCACTGGTTCTAAATATATGTCATTTTTATGACTTTGTATAGATCCCATTGATCCCCCCTCCAATGGACTGATCAGCAAGCCTAACATGTCATCATCTTCATCCATGTCAGCTGCCACTGACAAAACCCCAGTCAGCGCAAACAACTCTGTCTCACCCTCAAAGCCTGTAGAGTCAGAACTGCAGCTCCAGTTGTCTAAAGAGAGCAACTCTGAAAATGGTATGAATTCCTCTGAAAAGCTAGAAAGGGCTTCCACTGACAGTGCTAGTCATTCAAACTCTTCTATCAGTAAGGAAAAACAAGACTCTTCAACACCAGCTGCATCTACACCAAAATCTGTTAAGGACTATAACATTGATCCGGGTCAGCTCCAGGCTCTGCAAGCACCAGGGAACACAGATCAGCCTCCCTTGCTCCCAAATCCCCTCCTGCCCTGTCTTATGCCAGGATTCCCTCCAATATTCTCTCCACAGATTCCCACAGCTCTCACTGGAAGCTTTCTGCAGCCCATGTTTGGTATGGATGGCATGTTTCAATATAGCCCAGTCCTGCCACAGGCTTTAATGGGTTTGTCCCCAGGCTCCATTCTCCAACAATATCAGCACAATTTGCAGGGTGCACTTATGCATCACAGGCTGCAGCTCCAAAAAAAACAACTATTGCAGCAATCACAAAAACCAAAAGCTAGCCAAATCTCTACTACAACATACTCTCAGGACATGGCTTATAACAAAGACCTTGTCTTGAACTTATCCAAACCAGAAGAGAAGCAAGCCAGCTCAGATGGAGAAGGTTCCTCTTCCTTCTCCTCTGGCAGCACTAAGCAGATGGATGATAGCTTCCTAATCAGCCAATGTATTGTCTCTAAAGGGACATCTAGAGAAGGAGGTAAGGATGTATGTCTGTATGACTGCCTTGCCTGTGAAATCTCTCTCAGTGGGAATGAAGAGCTCAACCAGCACCTGGAGTACCGTCAGCACAGACAGAGAGCAGTGGAGCACCTGAATGCCAAAGAGCATGCCTCTCGCCTCTTACCTCACGTTGGTCCCTCATCTACCTCGCAGCCAAACCCTCCCAGCAACTCAATAGCCCCTTCAAAATCTCTGCCCAAGCAGTCTACTTCAGAGAGTCCTTCTCCCATCTCCTGCCTGTCCAGACCAACAGATCAGCGTTCCCAAACTCTATCAACTTCTACAGCTTTATCTGGGGCTGCACAATCTGGTTGTACCGCAGCTTCTCCTTCAGTACAAGTTTCCTTACACTCAACTGTTACCTCAAGCCTGAATGGCAATGTAATTAGTTTAAAACCAACAGACTCTGCTAGTGGGTGTTACACCAATGACGGAGCAGCAGAGGAGAAAAAGTCCACATAGTAGCCAGAGGCCAGACTATTGCAGTTATAGCTGTAATTTCATCTGCCTTGCTGCAGACTTATTGTGTTGGTTAAAAAAAAAAAAAAAGAGGATGACTGGAAAAGAAAACGTACAGTGAAAGAAGATAACTGGAGAAAGCATGAAACAAGAACCCAATGATAGTTTTGAAAGACTTTTAAACGGACTGGATCCTGTAGGATATACCTTACGTTTCCAATGCTTGTAACCAAAAAAGTGTCTGTAGAATGTTTTCTCACGTCAATATGCTGGTCAATTTAAACTTGAGAATATGTAAACACTGTTTGGAAACTGAAGTGTGCACAGCTAAGGACTGGAGTAGAACCTAAGATGGTTTTATAATTACCTAATGACTAACTAACCAAAAGTCTGTTTGTTCTTTTTGTTTTAAATACACTTACACAAAAATGAGTTTTACCACCATTTACGTGTTAAAATAATGTAATATTGGCTCACTAAACTAATGTAATGTATTTTAATGTTGTCTACTCTCAGGTCAACATGTATTCATTTTCTGCTACTGAACATTGGTGTTTGAAAAAAGTAGTTCCGATGCATACCAACAGAAAAAATTTGAAATCCAAAAAAAAAAAAAAAAAAAAAAAATTGTTAGTATTGGAAATGTTACAACCTGGTTTGCATTGTCATTGAATCTTATAAATGTTTTCTTTTTTATATTGGACAACTGTCTGTCCAGACACAAAGAGTAATGCAGACTTTAATTGGGAGCAAAAGGATAGATTTTTATGGTGGGGGGGACATTGTGTTAATGATAGGAACATGTATTGACATTTTGGTGTTGCGTAGATTGTTGAATTCAATGACTTAAGTGTATGGTAGATTTTAAAAGAAATTACTTGTATATTTAATTTTTGTACCTTCCCAGTCAAAGACACTTGAGGTTGCTTCCAGCCATGCCAATGTTAAAATTTACATTTTACCCCTTCTAATGTAGTTCAACATTGTTACTGTACAACCTTCCCTCCTGCACTGAGCCAAGTGAAAAGACCATATCTGTAAATGAATTTCTGTCGATGCAGATTTAAGAAATATTCTTTGTTTGGTTGTCTTTTAAACTTCTTTAATTTGTGCACTTAAACTTTTTTACCCTCTTTACTGTAACTCCCTCTTTTTTTACTTTGAAATGTAGTTTCTTACTCCTCTTTAACAATGTATTTTTTTTTCTGAATGTTTCTGCACTTGCCATATATGGTGACAACAACAATAATGTAACTGATGAATACAATAACTCACAGTATTGCTTTAATGGAAAATCCAAAGATAAAGTACCATTGGTGCATACAAAGGATGGGGAAAACTCTATATTTGAGAAAAATATTACTGTTTTTAAGGAATGGAAACCTTTTTAGATGATGGAGCCAGCTAGGAGAAAACTGTTTAAACTTAGAACATTTGTGACCTCGTATATAAAACAAACCGAAAAACCAAAAACCCCGAAGCCTCTTTGCTGAGGGTATGGGACAGAACCGTAGTTCAGCCATTGCAGTTTGTAAAATAGATGGAGATAGTTCACTTTAATGTCTCCGTGACTGGCCTGTCATTTTTGTCTGTTTGTTTATCCTTTTTTTGTTTGTCTGTTCTACTAAATGTACTGGGGTTTATTTTTGACGAAACACAGTGTGCTGCTAATGTAGTTTTGTATTGACACTAAGATGCATGCTTGATTTCGCTTTTTGCTGAAGCTTTAATGACTACAGACGGTAGCCGGAGCCCCCTGTCCCTTCATCTCGCTGCAGCTCTGCCCACACACTCCAAGACTACTGTGAAGACTGTGAATAAATATCCATGAACCATGTTCTTTTCTCTTCTTCAAAACAACCAATGTTAAAACTGAACCAACAAATGTTTAAAAACCAATGATGTTATATTTATACAAAGTTTGCATTCCAAATATCACATTGTTTCAATTGATTTTTTTTCCCATGTTCTCCTGAGTAGGGGAGCGTTCCATGTACTCTCATATCCGAGTCTGGACTTGATGTGAAAGACTCTTGTTTACTGTATGTGCTCCTGGGAATGTTGTTACTGTTGCAATTGCCAAATAATGTACATGTTCATTATGCACTTGTGTTTATCATGCGAGTCGTTGGGCTAGTGTCTCTCCCGTCCTCTCTTATACCAAGCATTCAAGTTCAATAAAGTCTGTTTCATTTTACTAGACCATAATTTAGTTCTGGCCCACTTTGGTGTTGCTAGTTTGCAGGTTTATAACCGTTCACACGGCAGTTCAGAGGTTAGAGATGGGGATATGGTTTGTTACTTTTCTTCTGACTTCATTTGTATAAAATCGAATGAGGTCCAACCAACATTTATTTAAATTTCTACGAAATTCTTATAGTACTGCCTATCTGCTTGTCAGTAACCAGATTACTGTACAATGAACTTGTAGGAAATGGGCGATCGGCAAGAGAATTGGAAATCAATGGAGGTTAACTGAGACGAAATCAATGGAGCTAAGGTTCAAACTGAAATTCAAGTTCATGTGCGAGTGTCTGTGGGCATGTTTTTATATTTTAGTGGGGACCAAATATCCTCACAAGGATAGGAATATCCCAACAGTTTTGACTTTGTCGGGACATTTGTTTGGTCACCAAGAAGAAAACTGCTTTTTTCAAAAAACCTGCAGTTTTGATTTAAAAAAAAGAGAGAGAGACAAAAGGTTTCATTGTGGTTACTAGGGGTAGGGTTAGATTTAGGTGTAGCATATCATTAATTAGCTGTATTAATAATTGTCAAAGGAAGGTCCTCACAAGGATAGTAAGACAAACGTGTGTGTGACATGGTTTTGCATGTTAGCTGAGGCTGCAGCTGCAGTAAAAGAGAATGCAGACGTTTATCTGGCTTTATTCGCGCGCACGCTTGTGTGTGAGATTGCCTGTTGGGGTGCTGGGAGATGAGGTCTAAATTACATCTCACCTCCGAATGATTTCTTCGCATCTCATTAAGAGGGAAGCAGAGGAGACGGGGGGAGGGGGATGAAGCTGTGGGGGAACACTAGAAACAAGTGCTTCGGTTGAAAGAGAGCGGTTGATTGTGTTTGTAAGAGAGCAGTCAGTCGGAGGCACTTTGTTTCCACACCAGCACCTTCAAAAAGGCTTTGAAATCAAATACCGATCCGATAGGATCAGACATTGACACAAAGTGAAAGTGGGAGAGTCAGCAAGAGAATCATGGGTAATAAAAAAAAAAAAAAAAAAAAAAGATGGATGAATTTTTACTTGCTAGCAATATGAACATTTTCCTGCACTCATAATGTGCACTCAGTTTAATACAGGGCCAATATTTACATTTAATCAATATACACCCATTATGTCTTGGCTTTGGAGAAAGCATTTTTTTCCCTTAATGAGTCCTTAAGCTGTTTATCCCCTCATCAGCATCACAAGACAGAGATGATTCTCTATGTGAAGCGGGGTTGGCCAGCAGGAAGAGTGTCATTGGCTACTGCAGAAGGTTAATTGACTTTGTGTTTAACATGCTAAATTATTCCAGTTTGCCTGCATGGCATTAGCATTAGAGGACCTCGCTTACTGCCGAGGTCAGCCAAGACCAGTCGTTAATTAAACTAGTGACATTTAACCAGATGAGTTTCCTTTGAGCGAGGATGATATTATTAATATTAACGGCCTCATGTGAATAGGAGCTGTTCACTGGCCGTGTTTTTTAATAGTACAAGCGAGATTGGATCATCTTTATGCGGCAAGATTTTTAAAAATGGAGTCTTGAGATCCCCTGAAGCAGAGATACAGCCGAGCTCTGTGATATGGCAGACATTTTGTGCCTGAAACTGTGTGTTGTTTTGGCAGACATGTTGTGCATGAGCAGTGTGTAGTTATAACAAAGCAAACGGTGGAAGATATCAGCACCTACTTGAACTGCTTATATATTGTAAATCAGATTTTAGGAAAGAGACTAAAATGAAGATCTGGAGGTAATTGATGTTTTGTAGGACATTTGGATGAACCTCATGAGGAGCTGTTCATTCTCTTCATCTTAACTTCATTTTCTGGCACCGGCCTGTAAAATGATGATGGATGGATTTTAATTTCACAGCGCATGCTGATCAGTGGGTGAAATACATCTCGAGCGATTAGTGATCTCAGGTATAAGTGCTGCTCGTATAAGCAGCAGTGAGAGGAAGCAGAAAAAGGAGCATGCTGTAGCTGCTGCATGACTGTAAGCCTCGGGGGGGGGGGGGGGGGGGGGGGGGGGGG
>CM075008.1:25840014-25863284 GCA_037576675.1 Pangasius sanitwongsei | reverse complement strand
ATTTTTAATTCTTTTTTGTCTGAATTTTTGTAAACCCCAATCCCCCCCCCCCCCCCCCCCCCCTCTCTGGTATTAATATTGGGCAAGACAGGGCCATGGTGGTGATTTCAGCTTCTCTCTGCCTGATAGATGGCTCTTGCTGATATATGATCTATGATGCATGTGCAGAAAGGCCAGCTCATCTTTATGCATGAGGCTTGCAATGTCATTTCCTTTTAAAGTGGCAGAACCCATATCCTCAGCGCTGAATGTTTTATTTACTCAGTGCTAACATTAATATATATATATATATATATATATATATATATATATATATATATTTTTTTTTTTTTTTAATTGTTATAGGAAAGATGGCTTTCCAATTATTTATAATCTGGTGAATTAATGAAGATTTCAATACGTTGTACTTGTTTGCATATTGTTGGCTTCTGAACTCATGATATGTTTTGCACAGAAGATTAGCTTGCACTGGCATCACCATTATTTTTCAGTTGAGTCATTAATGAACTGGCCGAGTGTGCACTGTGCTCCATGTCGTCTCTCTCCACTGAAGCAGCTTTCGCTTATTATAATGATCTTCTAGGAACTAAGATGCTACACCACGTCCTGCTCATTAAATCTCACCAGCACAGTCCTAGTATGATGGGGAGGGGTATGAGTAATACTCAGTGGTTAAACCTTTACAATAACACATACTATAACATACACAGTCTTTTTATTTCAGGAAATTTCCACAACCTGTGTTTTAACCTCTCGCTGTCTTTTTTTATTCACTCTTCCCTTCTGAGAGCATTAGTTTCCTGTATTAGACGTAGGAAGAACCTGCCGCCTATCTGTCTCTGAAATGACTTTTTAATGGCCAACTGGATTTGCTCATCTATCAGAGGCTCGGGCCTTTCCTGATTCTCAGATAAACTCTAATGGATTTGGTCTCTAATGTTCACACAGTCACTAAGCTTCCTGTGTAGCATGCAAAAAGTGAAAGTAGGTTATATCAAGTAAGAAAAACAGGGTGTAACAAGAAAGTGTGCGTTGCTTGGTAATAATGCAGTATAATTATCCATACAATATAGCATTCTGCACTATTTTACGGAAACCTCACATACATTTCACATGTGATTTTCACGTGTTTATGTGACCAATGTGATCACGTGAAAGTGCATTTCAACATTATGTCCAGAAACTGCGGCATGAATTCAAATAAACACAAATAAAATAAATCACATTTGAAAATAAATTGTGAAAAACCACGTGCAAGAAAAAAACCCACATGCACTACATGTGAAAATAAGTTTGTTGTGTGTGAAATCACGTGTAAAATAAAACCAAATGCCCTACATGTGAAAATAAACAATCGTGAGGAAAAAATCACGTGAAAATAAATTATATTGAAAAATTACATGTGAAAAATAAAACCATTTGCCCATGTGAAAATGAAAACATGCAATACATAAAAAATGTGAAAAATTTTGAAATAAATGATAAATGTGAAAAAAGATTACATGTGAAAATAAACTGTGTGAGAAAATACACGTGAAAAAAATCATACGCGAAAAATGAAGCATATGAAAAAAAAATTACATGTGAAAAATGTGTGAAAACAAAATGAAGCGTCTAAAAACCCACGTGAATCATGTGATTATTCATGCGTGAGGTTCATGTGACATTTCTGGGCTGTTTTACCCTGTAGTAGTAGGTTTCTTTTTTATCACATTACTATTATTAATGTAATGTACACTAACAAACTGTAAAAACATTATTACTCATCTTCATACTATTGAGGTTAAGCTCAGCAGGACCAAAGCAGCAAGGGTGGGGGGATTTTATTATTAATTTTTTTTTAGAAAGTCGGCCGTGTGAAATGAGATGCTAATCAGAAGCAGCAGGACCGTGAACAGGCTGCGCGTGGCCACCGTGAATATCTCACACTGATGCTGATGTGATAAATTATGCTAAATCTCTGACCCTGTGTGTGTAAAGAGCTGAGATGTAGGCCTTGCAGCATGGAGAGAGCTAAGATGGATGAATGTGCATGGTGCAAAGATTAGGAAAGGCTTCAGAAGGTAAAGAGAGGAGAGAATGAGGTGGAAAATAGTAGTAGTAGATGTAAGAGTGCAGAAATATGAGCAGAGTGGTGTATGGGTGGAGTTGGGGAGGGTGTAGAAACTCATTAACATGAGAAAAGACGGCTGCATAGTAATAGTAGTTGTGCAGCTCTGTCCAGGGTTGATAACAGTGAGAAGTGTGCCAGACAAACATACACTTAATGATACATGACATCTCACCAGGTGGCAGCCAGGCACCACATGTGTTTCTTTAGTTTCTTTCTTTTTCTTTCTTTCTTTCTTTCTTTCTTTTCTTTTTCAAGTAAATCTCCAGTTTGTGACCTGTATTTGTCACTGCTTCCAGATATGCTTCATAGTTCACAGGGAACAGGGAAGTGATTTGTGTTTTTATAACTGTTATCCAGCAATACTGTTGCAATATTATTCTGCACGATATTGCATACACTCTGCTTGCAATGGCAGACCTAATGCAAGAATATTTTAATATAATTTTATATTAGCACCCCCCCCCCCTCCATCTCATATACACATACACGTACTGTCACTTCTTCATTATGCATGATGGATAGCCCAATTTAAAAAGCTGCTGAGGGAGTCTAATTTAGGCATGAGATTTTTAACGAGATTAAACATCTCACATTCAAAGCGGGTAATCGATGCAGACGTTTCTATCATACACACACTTCTCCCAGCTCATTGTTTACACACACATTTAAATACATCCGTCAGGGCGTAATTACATTAAGGTCACAACTGCTGCTTGGTCATTCCTTTGTTTTAAACGTTATGTTTGAAGAAGTGCATGCATTTTAAAACAAGATGCATGTCTCTCTTTTTTTTTTTTTTTTTTTTAAATAATAACTACAAGACAAGGATTCATATTCCTTTTTATTATCACCATCACTATTGTTTACATGAGTCACATGCTTTACCAGATTCCCTTCCTTGTGCTGGTTGTTTCAGGCCTGCAGAGCGAGGCATGATTTATTTTAGTTATGTGTGGACGTCCAGTTGCAGAATAGCCCATTGTGTTCATCACAAAAGAGAAAGGCCAGCCTCAGCAGCCGGGCAGATGGCACATTTTAGTATTAGAGACAATAGTGTTCACCCGGACTTCTATTAAAGACCTCACCGAGCTGCATACTAATCATGCATACATTAAAGCAGTGGCCACAAGCCACACATCAGGGGTTTTACATCTCCTTAACATAAAATTTCATGTGGAATGATCATACCTTGATATGATTATAGGCAACTGATTTGGTATCTTTGTTCTTCGTATTAGGCAAAATCACTCTTTTCCTCTACATAAGCAATGCGCAGAGTAGACATCTTATGTCACAGGTTTTAGGGCTTCCAAAAAAAGAAAATGACAATAATCTGAGCCCCAAACAAATATAAAGACCCTAAAATTGATTTGACGTGGACAAAAACAAGCACAGTTGTGAATTTAAATGATGCATTTTAGCTACAACCCATATCCCCATAAGCGCTGCCTTATTTCTATTCCAAAGCAGCTTTACTCTCCTCCCCCTTTCAGCAGGTGCAATTTAATGAGATGCAAATGAGACACGCATACAGCCAATCTCATGTGCGATGATTAAGCACAGGATATTAACCATTCTCTCCCTCCTTTTAATTTGGTTAATTCCATCTTCTGTTCTGTCCCTTCATCACACAACTGGTGCAACAGTCGTATCCAGGGGGGGGAAAAGAGCACAAGTGTCCTCTGGATTCATCCTCCATGTTGGTACTCCTTAATAGACGAGAAGAATTCGCCTGTGCTTCAAGTCGGAGTATAAAGACCACCATTCTGAGCACCATTTTCTTCTCTCCCTAAATTATCTGTTGTCTCTCTTGTGACTGCACCCTCCCTTTTTGTTGGTCCATTTTTTTTTTCTTTTAAATCCATTTGCATAATGAAGATGAGGTGAAATTAAGATCCCCAACCGAGCTGAGACGAGAACACTGATGATCCAAACCTCATTAACGCGACAAGATTAGCATATCCACGCTTAAATCCTGCCCAAACGCTTTACCTAAAAAAAAAAAAAGAAAAGAAATTTCAAGCATGACGAATGAGTTTGCTAATTTCGCAAGGTCGTTAATGTCTGTTTTTCGAGTCGCCTTGAGCAGGGTTTCATCGATAAACAATGCAAATTCCAAAATAAATTGTTCGCCTCTGACAGTCGTTGCCCTCAAACCATGGAAGTGAGGAGGTGATGCCAATGCAACATCCTAACATGAAGCACAAATATCTGGTAATCCCTCCCTTTTGAGAGTACAGAGATGAGAGAAGGATGGAGAGATAGGGGGAGAGGAAGAAATGTGCATTATTCATACACCAAAGTCATGTCAAACATCCAGAGTGAGGATCTCAGAGGATCTCAGAATGGCAACATGTTCACGTTGTTTCCCTAAGCACACGTTCATCAGGTGGTCAAAGATTTCTGGTCTCACAACACACGGGCGAGGGTGTTGACTTCGTAGATGTCCTAATGTAACTCCAGTTCTCCTGAAGAGATTGATTTGTCCAGATCCTCCATGCCCTCCATCCTGTTTCTTGATAATCATTTGTATGTTCTATCACAGAAGACACAATCTATTATTTAAAAAAAAAGAGTGCAATCATTACAACACGATGGCTCCATTTTGCTGAATCATTCTTATGTAATAATTCCAAGGCCTTCCTGGTTCTCCTCCCAGTTGCTTTCGTCTCCTCCCCCATTTTTAAAACTGTTCCCAGATTCCATGAGCCAAGATCATGCGGAGCTGCCGATGATGCAGCATTATCCCTCTATCGAAGTACGCACTACACAACATTGGCACCAGACTGCCAAGGGCACCGCTCGACTCGCAGCCCTGGCATTCGCTGGCATTCCTTCACTGATCTGTATCGTTTTTATTCTCACACTCGTTGCTGCTACATTCCTCCATCACGACCAAATCTGTCACCCTAATTAACCCAACAAACTCCACCAGTGTTAATTAAGCTGTCGGATCAGAGTGTTTGTCGCTCTTTTGTTTTCTGTTTCTTGTCCCTCGGGCTCTTTGTCTTTGCCAAGCGGCACGTGTCAGGAGCCATCGCTGCGGAGACACGCTGGCACCGTGCCATTCTTGAAACGATGCCATGATTCTGGCACCAGACGGCACAGCGGAGATCCTGGCACACCGCCGAACATTAGCAAGTGCTAATGTGAGGTGCCAACACAAACATGCGCAGAGAAATACCTATGGATGCAACCCTGCCACGTGCCAGAGATATCGATTAGCGTGTTGCGGAGAGGAACCATGATGGCACGCAGACCATGTGAGGAGGTGTTGAGAGACGAGATGACAGATGCAGAGATGAAAACATCTTCCTAGTGCCTATTCTGAAGCAATCTGGATATGTTCTGTACCTGAAAAAAACACAAAAGACATTAGTACTGAACCAAAATTCTCATCACATTGTGCAAACACCAATATCCAAAACTTACACTTTGGATGTTTTTAGTGTCTGATGAAATCCGGAACCACCTTGAACTTTTGCCAACTTCCTTCCATCATTCAACCTCACAAATCACTTCTCTGTTAGTGATGGCAGCTGGTTGACGACTCTTTCTCTTTCTGTCTCTCCTCCCTTCCTCTCACTGATGCCCGCGTGCCTACACTCACTCGCTAGCGCCAGCGCTGAGTGGATGGCACTGTGCCAACCTCACACGACCGCCGAGCTCATTCGCCACTCCACATCAGGCCCTTCCCCCCGCAGCCTCTCACTTTACCTAACGAGAGCTTGTACTCTTGTTCTGTCTCCACATCTCTTGTTTCTATTTTTCACCTGTATTTCCTCTCCCTTTTGATGAACACACATAAACACAGACCTATTCATAAGCTTGTGCACAGATGCTTGCTCTGTAGCCTTTCTTTTCTTATTTGAACAGATGGCTTTGCTGTGGATGTGATTAGTTCGCCCATTAAGACGCAGATTCTTGATTCTGAACTCCTGTCAAGTAGGCCTCAACAAGTTGTTTCCCCCTTCTGTCCTCTTTTTTTCTTTTCTCTTCCTGCTGTATTCAGGCAAACTGAGCGTGAAGCCCCCTGCAACAGGAGGTAACCACGATGCAAATTAACTTTATTAGCAAATGAGCGAATAGCATGAATATGCAAAGTTGTGTGTAATTTATGAGTGTATGTTCTAAACCAACACAACATCCATCATTCATCAGAAATAAAGGTACTAATAAAGCTTTATGGCAAAGCTTTTTGTCACTGGGGTGGTACCCACAAGAGTACATCTTTCGTATGTACAGTTAGTGGAATATAATTGCACAGGAACATCATTAAGGTATATAATTGGACCTTAAAAACTGTTTACATTGTGCTTTAGGGAACATATCTGAACAATAACTTTTCCTTTTAGTTTTCTTGTCTAATTTCCTTCCTTTCCATCCTGTCATCTCCATCATATCTCTCACTCTCCGTCTTATTTCCCTATCATTTTCCTGGACCCATGTGGAAGACTTGACTGTGACTGCTGAAGTACCTGAAATAATCAAAAAGTGTGAAAGTGACAGTGAGTCTGAAGTAGGGTTGTGATGGTGTTAAGAAGTATTCACAGTATAATTGGTTGCAATTTATCGCTATACAAAAATCGAACATACATAAATAATACAAAATAAAAATACAATATGGATGGATGCACATATGGATGCACATTCTGTCACAAGACAACAAACCAAAGCATAAGATTTAAAAAAAACCCAAAAAAACAGAAAATCTTTGAAAAGAATCAAAAGCAAGGTGTCAGTGACCTTTTGGTCTCCAGACCTGCTTTGAAGATGGCAGTGTATGAGAATGTACAGATATTTAAGGAAGGAATATTGGAGAATAAAATAACTGAGAGGATCCAAAAACTGCTCAGAGGATACAGTACATTAGAGGTTATAAAAGCAAAGAGTGAACATTTACAAGTTTAAGAAATTGATAGCGGTACTTGCTCATTTGTCTCATAGCGGTTATATTTCTTCGTCTTGCTTCATTTTGTCCTAAAGGATACAACTGTAGATAGTATATATAATACACACACAGCAAAATTGTAAGGTTATCCCCAGGTGCCAGAGTTTGATAAAATTAACCTCAAACCCTTGTGCCAAAGGAACTAAAAATACAGGACCAATGCGCTATGAAGTATAAAGGAATAAAACACTTGGGGGCGTGCTGTTGTAGGAACATAATAATTTAATTGACAGGGTGGTGTGATGCAGTAGCAAGTGGAGTTGCTGTTACCACCCTCTAGTTGATTATTTTCCTATAACGGCACTTCCTGAAGTGCTTTATTCCTCTTATATGACAGCACTTTGCCAGCAATTACATTTTTTTTATTTATTAAAGAACACATCATACTTTCTATCCATCTATAGTTACATTTCCATTAACTATTACAATGTCTTCTGTGTATACTGTATGGAAAAATATAATGCAGTGTCTTGTTTTCTCTGGGCTGTGAACATGTCTGTACTGTTAGGCATAGTCTTGAGGAATGATATGTAAGAAATAATGTCATTGTGCAGCTTGTACCTCAAAGTGTAAAGACTTCAGTGTTGGAAAACTTAAAGTTACAGATTTACCTCTGACTGGTAGAAAGTGCCAACACTGAAGACTCCTTCCATAAATGTTAAATTAAAGTCTCTCAGAGGAAATCACCATATCAACAATTGCACAATTTTACATGGACCATACAAGTCCCTGTGAATGAGTTGTTTTTAGAGAAACGATAACGTATTAAAACGAGCACATTAATATGATCCTGTGATTTGCAGCTGCACTACTGTCAGAGCTGCTGTTACAGAAAATTAATCAACACCTTCTGACCAATCGGACTCCAGAATTCGAACAATGCTGTGGCATATGTTTACAATATTCCATATATTCATTCCTTTAATAGTCCTCTAAACAGAGCTATGAGTATTACTAATTTCAATAAGGCTATATCATGACATCACAATCTGTACTGTAATAAGGTAAATGAGAGGCAAATCGTAAGGTAAAGGTAAATAAAAGGAAATCGGTTCAGGCCACCATATTTGACAATAGCAATGGTTTTGCCTGTGAACTGAAACATGCAGATTACATCAGCTTTTTTTTTCACCCTTACTGTTAGTGTCTCTTAAGGAAGCATACACACACACACACACACACACACAGAATGACTTACAGTAATGGGTACTACCGGGGCCCAGCGGTATATAAATCCCATTTCCCATCAGCCCCTGGCCTGACCCTTGACCCAAAGAGTCGTATGGTTTTCAGGAAGGTGTGTGTGTGACCTGGTCGATAGTTACAAGATCTCTGCTCCTCTACATCATATTATTCTCACATCTCTCTCTCCATTAGTGGAGAAGAGAGAGTAAATCTCTCTCACACACTTCTTCTGTCTTTCTCTTTCCTTATCTGTTTTCATCTGTCTCACAGAGAGAGAGAGAGAGAGAGAGAGAAAGAGTGCAAGCATGGGAAATATTAAGAACAGCATGGAATTACAATTGCCATGCGTGTCACGAGGCCTTCAGGTAGTGTTGCCATGGAGATCAACACGGGTAGGTGTACTAATATGCGAAGGTATCATATTTGACGCGGATGCTGGCTCTCGTAGGACAGCTTGTGTGTGTGTGTGTATACGCATGTATAAATAGTCTTCAGTGCATGAAAATCCTTCATGGTGGGGTTTTCGAAGCTACATTTTCACACTGATTCACTGCCTTACAATACAAGAAGAAGGAGAGGGATCTTGAGACTTTTTAATGCTTTATTCACAAATTCTAAGCCCGAGAATCCCTAAACCTGATGATCATCCTTTATTTAAACTTAAAAGATTTTCTGTCAGTTGGTACTAAATAATTGACCATCCATGTTGCAATAATATTAATCTTTTAGTTTTGGGAATGTCAATCAGATGGAAATTGGTTAACCCCTTAAAGTACTCTCTGATTATTCATTCATCTTAGATCATATTATTTAGTATCTACTATGAATTATTCAGTAACTACAGTAGTTACAGTAGAAGGTTTTCAGTTCTGACTGTGAGGAATGTAACTCCATACACACTGATGGATCCTGGAGTTTAATAAGATTAAAAATATTCTCGAAAGGTAAAGGTTTAAGGGGTTATGGATTGAATATAGCTTAGACAGCAGTGCATGTCTGGGTTCTCGGGGGAACATGGTATTTTGCAATATGGTAAATTACAATATTCTAAACATAATTTTTAATAAGCAGGTATGTGGTAAGTAAGGAATAAAACTCTTGAGGGCATGATGTTACAGGAAAATTATCAGTGATGTGGTGGTGTGATGCAGAGCAGAGTTACTGTTACCACCCCAAAGCTGATTATTTTCCTATAACTGCACCTCCAGAAGTGTTTTATTCCTCTTATACCACAACGATTTGCCATGATTACACTATTTATGTATTAAATAATGACATGGTGTACTTTTTATTCATCTATATTTACAGTTAATGCTGTGGAACGTCTGTGAAACAAGATAGTTCCTGTTATCGCTTACGTTATAACAACTATAAACAGTCATTCCATCACCAGCCTCTCTTTATCTCTCTCTCTTGAAGTTAATAAGACAAAAAATGTAGCTTGTAATTGTAAGATGTCATTCTCCTAAGTCTATATAAGTATCTTAGCCTATAGAATTGTTTTTTTTTTCACATTAGTTAATATATACTTACATTTCCATTTCAAATAAATAGTCTCCTTGACTCTCAAAGCCACTAGAATGTATAATAAATCCCTATGGCAGGGAAGCCCCGCTAGCACGGATTTTTGATATTTGTGTTCCCTCTGAGAATCCCTGAGATCGAACTATTGATCAGTTTTACTGGATCCCGCCTTTCTGAACCTTCTTTCCATCTCACTATCCAAGTTTTTTTCATTGCATTTGGTATGGTGTTTTCTTCGATTTGTTACTCGGGTCTCTATAGCTTTGCTTATGGTCCTTGAGATCAAATACCTGCTCTTCTTCATTTTCTCTTCTTCAATTTCTGTAATTCTTACAGCAACATTTTACAATAATCTGGCTTATTATGAAACACTGCAATACAATAACATTAAAAAAACATCACAGTAAATTACAGCAATATGGTGCATTGTGGGAAGTGTTAGTTGTTTCTAGCAAGTTATCAGACACGTGAAAAAATGCTTGGATATGTGGAAAATAAAGGCTATATTCTAGTTTCTAAGTATCCTCTAAATGACTGAAATTGAACTTTTTTTTTTAAACTGTGGGATTGATTTTCAGCTGTTTTGTGATCTTACAGAAATGTACGGTAAATGGGGTGTTTACAGTTTTAGTGTGTAATTTTTGCAGTAACAACATAATTGCCAGTAATTTACTGTAAAATCTAGAATTTTTTTTTCTTCACAAATGACTTATCAGTTTTGTGTGGAGCACTACATATACCTTCTCAATGATGTTAGCCACAACATCCCTGTAATTTTAACTACTTCACAGCACATCTTCAGCAGATCCTTTAAGTTAATCTTTGTGTTTGCTTTGTAGATGTAACAACTGATTAGTACGAAAGTGATTTTAGTCACATTTTGTGCACTTAGTTCTCTTTTTTTTTCTCGTTGCAGGTAGGACCTGCTTTTAAGAAAATACAGGGAATCTAGACAGAGTAAAACACATTGTGTCTACTCAGTATCAAGTATCACATTCCCTTCCAATTTACATTTCAAAGATGGAAAGTTTGAACTGAATATTTACTTGTAAGGACTACATATTTAACCATTAACTGTTGAGTAATTATTGAACTTTAGCACTATTATTACCTTTAATATCTAATCCATCCACTTTCACATCAATTATTATTATTATGCACCACTATGTAATATCCAATAGACAAGGGATGTACCAAATATTACTATAATAGCTTAATTATATATAACAGCATTTAAATACTATGTAGTTAGTATATTGTAAAATAACATGCTACCAGATTTTTTTCTGCAAAAAAGGTTTGTTCAAGTGTGTGTGTGTGTGTGTGTGTGTGTGTGTGTGTGTGTGTGTGTGTATCTTTTTTCTCTCTCCATTTCCCACAGTGCCCTAAAGGTAATGCTATAAGTGAATACTGAGAGGACGAGGATCAGCAGACAAGGAGATTCATGGATTATCTGAATTAAAGGAATTATTATTGCAGAGAGATCTGTAGAGATGGTGCTTGAGCACTGTGTCTTTAGAAACACATGAAGCTGAATGTTTGTGTGTAGGTGTGTGGTGTGTGAGGACTTTTTATATCTTAGTGGGAAGAAAATATCTGAACAACATAGGAATTTCTGACAGTTTTGACCTTGTGGGGCATTTGGCTGATCCCTTCAAGGAAAACTGACTTAATACCAAAAAATGGATTTAGGTGTAGCATAGGATTTAGTAGCTGCATTAATAATTATGTTAAAGCAAGGTGTGTGCGTGTGTGTGTGTGTGTGTGTGTGTGTGTGTGAGAGAGAGAGAGAGAGAGAGAGCTCAGGTTTGATTGCTTGAACTTGATTTGCTTGGCTTACAAAAAGCAGAAATGGAAATAGACATTGTATACACATATGTATGTGTGTTTGATTTAAGATTCACAAACTCTGCAGTGTACAAGGCTGTGATCATTCATAAAGGAGGAAAAAAAGAAAAAGGTGCTGCAGAAAACACACCTTCACACACACTTATTCACACAGGCACAAATGATGCTGCCGTCCCCAGAGGGCGAGTTCTGTGTGTGCGCTGTGAAACCAAATTCGGTGCTATTGTGAGAGCCCCCTCCAAGTGAAGAAAAAGAAGAACAAAGGAACGTGGTCTTTCTCGTCCATCCTCTCCTCCCTGGGCTCTCTCCCTGTGTGCTTTTTGTGAGTTTTTTTCTCCTCTCTACATCCATTTTTTCTCTTTAACACATTTCCAACAGCTATTTCTCAAAACATGGACAAAAACACACACTCTGCCTCTTTCTCCATCTTTCGCTTTGACAAACACTGACACACACACACACACACACAGCAGGTATCTCTTTCCACTTTCCTTGCCTAGGCTGTCAACAAACAGGTCATTGCGGTTGTGTCCTAAACTACTGAACTAAAAACTGTCAGAATATTAGGCTCGCCTATGCCACAAATTATCCTAGGTTGTGTACTATATAATATATTATTCTTTAATATATATGATTATTATATATATTTTTTTAATATTTATTTGATTATTATATGGTTAAGAGGAAAGTTTCCCTTTTTTTTAAACAGCAGTTATTATTCTGAACAACAGTTTTGGCCTTTAGGACTTCTTCCTTATTATGACAACACAGAAGTGAGAGTGAAATATTATAAAATATTTAATATGTAATATTTATAAATACTATATAATATGTATATTAATATGCATATTTTCTGAAAAATCAACATCCTTTGGGCACAAAAAGACACCGTCGTTCATATACGTACTATACATAGCACTAAAAAAATATATTTAAAAAAATCTACATATAAACTTTATATGTGTTACTGAGCACTATAGAAATGCTATGATAAAACAGGACAAGCTTTGGTGATAGGTACTGGTGATGTAGGTTGCTATTCCAGCCCATACTTTTTTTTTTTTTTTTTTAGCTTTTTAGTAAGTTGGTTTGGTATGTAAACTTAAAACCAGGTTTACATCTATCGGTTTTTACACAAATTTTTAATTATTAACGAAACCTATGAAGCAGACGTCATAAAATTGAATGCAAAAGCGCTTAAACGTGACAAAATGTTAGCTTCAGCTGAGGCGACTGTGAGGAGGGAAGAGACTGTTCACATGAAGTCTGTGAAAGTGTAAAGTCTCTCCGTGACTGTGCGTGTTTCTAGGGGTGGGTTATTGTATTGTTTGTATAATATTAGGTTTATTGGTTGAAAAACATATTTGAATGTGGAAATCGGTCAGAATTTGCGAAACATTAGCACAGAAACGCTTCATTTATGATTGAGCTCTCACAGTCAGAGAGTGACTCCTAGCGGCCACATGTGGAACTGCAGTGTTGACCTGCTGTGTTCAGTACAAAAATTCAAGAGGAAAATAAAAACAACACTTTATTAATGCCTTGCAGAAAATTTTTAAGTGTTACAGTTACACAATACAAAACAACATAAAATATTAAAATAATTAAAGTAAGTTAAACATTAACAGTATTAATATATATGTATGTATATTGGATATACATATGAGCCTATGTACAGTAGTACTGCTAAAAGGAAAGTCTGGTTCACATATAAAACTGTACAAAATTTGTACAAATGTACAAAAATATATTCTAAATACAGGCAAGTGAAGGCATACTATTCATGTTTAGACAGATGAGTAGCCAGATGAGGTAAGGCTGGCTGTTCTGTCACTTTTGATATTACTTACAGTTCATTAATGTCAACTGATCTAGTAAATAATGTTAATTATAGGCACATAAATTTTGTTAATTGACTAACAAGAACATATTAATTAGAATATTAGTTTATGTCGCAATTTTGAACTCATTCTCAATCATGGATGTAATGAATTATTTAACGAAAAATATTCTTATTATTTTTTTAACATTTTCAATTGTTTACTATTATTCTTTTTACAGTGTTTATTGTTTATTACTGCCAAGTTGCATTAAAAAAATATGATGAAAAAAATTAACAATTTCTTTTTTCAGCTGTCTTTCCATCAGTTAATTAATAATATAACTAATATAAGAAAAGAAATACATTTAACCAAAATAAATCATAAATAGAAAAATAGAAAAACCAAAAAACACTTCTGCAGTTGACAGATGGGCTAGAGCACATAGATGTTAAAAGACAAAAGGAAAGTGGAAAAAAAAAACCTAATCAATCTTTTAAAAAAATTATTATACATAGTCTGATTTATGTATCATTAATCATTGTCTGATTTGTAAAGAAATCAGAAACCTAATCGCTCACTATGTATGACTGTAAAATATGCATAATATTATTATTTTATGAGGCAATCACAAAAATATGATATTACTACAACATATGTATAGAATTATCAAATTATGTATGATGACTAATTTGCAAATGATGGACAAGCTATAGCTTTAATATTTCAAATCCAATGGACTATGGTGATTCTTTTCCAGCGTTTTTACTATGTGTCATTTTCAGGCCATGTCTCATCTCCGTGCTGCTTCGTCTCATTCTCTCCCTCTTTCCCCTTCACTCGTCCTCCCCGAAAGGCTGCAGTAATGTGATTTCTGTAATGTAATTTGTCTGTGGTGTGTGTGATGTGTGATGTGTCTGTGTGTGTGTGGACAGTTGGGAGGGATCTCGCTCCAGCCTGGATGATTTATGATCTGTACTCCGCCGTTTTTCTAAAACACGTTTCTCTTCATTTATTTTTAATCTGCAGAGTGATTAGTTCTCCCTGTCACCTGCTACAGCACGTCTGAGCTCCGCGTTAATGAGACGTAGACATGAATTCAGGGAGAGGGAGAGAAAGAGAGAGAGGGCAATGGATGAAGAGATTCAGGTTTATAGCATAGAGGCATAAATGAGCTGGTGAAATCTTGAAAATGAAAGTGCACTGTGCTCTTTTCACTGGTGAAGTGTGTGCGCATGTTTAGCTGAGAAACAGACGGAGCTGAGGATGTCCTCTGGTCTGAGAGGAGAAAACACGCAGAGACAGTGATGAATCAAGCAGCTGTTGATAAACTGTGTCCCTTTATATGTCTTTAAATGAACAATCAGCAAAAGTGGAGGTCACCCGCTGCGTCCAATTCAAACCGTCCTCATTATTTCCATGGCAACACCGTCTTCTGAGCGGTAATTGCTTCATTTTTGCTCTCTGTACATCCTCTGTTCTTCTTCTTTTATTCACATGTCTGACCATCTCACTGTCCTTCTGTCAAACTTGTCCTGTTTGTCTGCCTGTGGTTGGATTATGAATCAACTTTTATGCAATGGCTACAATATACTATACTATAATATCTAATTTTTTACACTAATTGCTTGGAGACTCTGAGGCCTTGGTTCACATTAAGGGTCATAACCCATCCTGCTGTTCAGATGCATTCATATGCCATTAATAAAGCTGTAACTATTTCTTTTTTCCCTCTGCTGTAGCCTGATTTAAGGTCATAAGGCCACGATATACTAATGCAACAGAATTATTATCATTACAATTATTATAATTATTACTTAGGGTTTATTATACAGCGCAAAAGACTGAAAAACAATGATGAGTGAAATTCTCTCTCACTGCATATTTTGAATTTTTGTCCTGTGCACAACAGATAAAACTGATCCTAAATACATGAGTTTAAATTTATTCGAAATTCTAACTTTTCATTGTTTTATTGTTTGTCCTGTTCTACTTTGATTTTTTTTCCATTAGCCTCCAAACTATATACTGTTCATCTGTGTATTATGCTTGTACATTTCAGTGTACAATACACAGATCTGCTATTTATTTACTTTATGTAACATATCTTTTTGTATTTTATTTTTCCCTTACCTTGATTTAATCTTATTTTAACTGACTGCTTTGTCTTAAGAATTTCACTTTTTTTTTTTTTATCCCTGCGTAAGTGTAACAACTGAGATGTAGCAAGAAATCTAAATCTAATCATCGCAATCGCTGCAGCTTATGTGATAACAGGTTTAGGTTTTTCTGAAGCTCTCTCTCTCTTACACACACACACACACACACTCTCCCTCTCTCTCAATCACTCTCTCTCAGTAATTACTGCACACTCACCTCACTAGGGAGCAAGCTTTAAATAAAGACCTGATCAGATCCTATAAGGTCAGTAGAACGAACACACACACACACACACACACACACACACACACATGCACACAGAAAAAGAGAGGCAGAGAGAGAGGGTGTTTCTCCCCGTATTGATCTGCTGCCTGTAAGTCTTGTTCTGCTGTCTAAACATTATTGATTACTCCTCCCTCAGGTATAGGCTCCCTGTTCAATTTTCATTTTCCACCTATTTGTTCCTCTTTAAGGGAACTTGATTCCCCTTGTAAGTCAATACACATGAAAGAAAAAGACTGTGTGTTTGACAGGAAAGTGAAACCTCTCAACATTTCTCTCTGCACCTTTTCATTTAACTTAATCTTATTTGTGCCACAATCGTGAAACATGCCCAAATGTTTTATAATATTATTATCCTGATTATGATTATGGCATATTAGTAATGTTAGAATTTATTTTTACTGTTAATTGATGTTAGCACCACCTACTGGCCTGAATCTGCATTCTGCAATTGCTATGCGTATGCACTGTATGTATTTGTAAATATTTAGAAAGATACACCATACACTCACAAAGTTTTTATTAAGTTCACCTTCCTTATATAAAAAAAAATCTCATTCATTTCACGTCATTATGTGAATAATATGTTAATTGCTTGAATATGCGAAGGTGCATTTCATCATGTTATGTCCTAAAAGTTGCAAATGTGAATTCAAGTCAACACATGACATGGGAAAAATAAACACACAAACTACACGTGAAAAATGTGTGACCTGTACTGTTTCTAAAAACCATGTGTAAAATTCACATACGGAGTTTGTGTGACTCTTCTGTTATGACATGGTACAGTTCTCCAGCGTCACGCTAGGCTACTACTAGAATGCCTTTATTATATTCATTATATGAAAAATGCATTCTGGAGACATAAATGATTATTGTTAAAAAAAAAAAAAAAAAAAAAAACCTTTCAGCTGACAGACACAAGAACCAAACCTGTACTGCTGAACAGTATTCCGAAAGGATCGGTTATCCGATTCCAAGCATTAGGAATTAGTCAACTCCAGAATTTCTGGAATTGACACTACTGAAGGGTCCGGCTGTATTTTCTGTGAATTTGAGCTTAGTTGACGATGGGTCTTGTGTGACATTTATAGGTGTGATTACACAACCTATGCTGTGTAGGGCTGCCTCTCATTAATAGAATAGATCTCATAAATAGAACATATTTATATTTTATAAGTCTGTCAAATTCCTGTGGGATTCATGAATTTACTAATATTTAGTATAAAGCTAATATAAGTAGTATCTAGTATAAAGCTTGTCAAGTTATTTCCATAATCCGCATCTTACTGTTATCTAAAGCTTCTGTGAAGAATTTTCCACTGACTGCAAAATTAAAAAAAATATGGTTGTTATCGTTTGTTTTTTTCTGAGATTTCTTAATTCAGAGATTTCTGAATTTTGTTTTTCTGCTATTTCCTTCCGGCCAATTCAAGTTGGACAAGATCATATTTGATAAAGATGATGTCAGGTTTACCAAAGTGATAATTAAAATGGGTTATCTGCTTATATCAGCTCAAGTTTTACAACCACAAAAGCTAAAGTGACTTCTTTCCTGCTCACTCAGCTCTGTTCCTGAGAGCGAAGCACCATCTAGTTGCAAATGTTATAATTTTACATACTCTGTTTAATTGTAGTACTTTGTGTGTGGTAATGGTGAGTAGTTCTATCTTTTTTTCCAAAGAGTTAAAGGGATAAGAATTAGCAAAGTGGCTGCAATATGAATGAGATAATTGTGAGTATGAGCTGTATTATTGTTTAAGTAACCCATCTTTAAAATATATATATCTTCGTCATTTACAGTTGAGCACAAGACAGCTTCGGACAATGCTTTTTTTTTTTTTTTTTTTTTGCATTTGTAGGATAAACTCTCGACATGGTAAATGGAAAAATCCAAAAGTGAATCTGATCTGAACTCACAGCCTAAATCGTTAATAAGCCACTTGTCACAGTGTGACAGTAGACAGTTAATGAGAGGACAGTAAAGCTCATATTTTATTAAACCAGACGTGATGTGCTCACTACTCCTGCAGGTTATAGTACTCTGCTGATCAGTCTAGTGTTTTAAACTAGCTAGAGAGGGGGAAATAGCCGTGGAGTGCACGCAAACTGCAATCGTACCTGACTTTGCTGCTTTCAGTAAAGACTTTGCCATTATAAATGTGTACAAAATACACCAACACACCATGCATCTTGTGTAAAAATACAAGTGCTGTGGAAGCGACACTGTCATTCCTGCAAAATTTTCTAGTGCTACCACTGTTCATGAGTTTTTTGCATTGCTGGGGAGACAATCATTATGCAATCTGACGTGTCCACATAGCTCTAATCAGAAAATAACAGTTAGTTAGTTCCGTTTTAATTAAACTGTAGTGAGGAATATGTAGTTATTGAATATACCATTAATAAATACTTACTTAATGACAGCTCTTAGAGTCATATGCATGCTAATAATGGTGAAATGGAATCTTGCTGTTTTGAGGAACAAGAACAAAACAACTAATTTCCTCTGGCTGAAATCAAAGATCCTAATCAAGAAACCGGTTATTAACACCACAGGCTTTAGATTATGGAAAAATTCAGAACACAAGATTCAGAAAACCAGTAGTGTTTTAATAAGTGTTAGTAATCTTCACCTACCAGCTGCTGACTCTAAACAAAAACAAGGAAGGACCAGATCATAAACTGGTCACCAAAACCAAACTAACACTGAGTCAGCATGCAGATTCTGTCATACACCTCCATACACAGACTGAACCATCATCACATTATTAGCTTTAAGCTGGAATGCAGCGAGAATGAACTGAATGATTCATTACCATTGGATCAAACAGCTGATTATTTTGGTGGCTTTATTGCCTGGAATATATCTATACATCTAAACTAAAGCAGCGGGCTTTAATCAGACAATCAGTAATAAAGAATCAGGCAGTCCACAGTCGACTGTATTGTCTGTCATTTTCATCCACAGGAGAACAGGAACATATCAAACCCATGCACATGAGGTTGGTTCTGGATCATGACTAGTCCTCTATGGATTTGATGTATCTCTCATATGCTGCTTCATCCATTAGCGCCTCCAGTTCTTCTGGTACTGATATTGTCATTTTTATCAGCCAGCCTGAACACAGTGCAAAAAAAACAAACGAACAAAACACACACAACGCCGATTAACGATGCATAGTAACACATTCTAGTGCTGCCAACGAGTCAGCAATTTAAAGCTAAAATCACACACATTTTATGGATATAGAGTCAGCTGATGATTTTATCTTATGCTTAGGGATCTAGTGTAATTTAGTCGTATACTGTCAGCACACTGTAGGCTGATTTCGTTACACACAAGGCATTTATTTTTTTCCATAGTCTGAAATGAGGGGGTCTATGCTGACAAGGGTGGAGTACAACAGGGGGTTTTGCATTAAAAATGTGGAAGCACTTTGCGATTTTTAGGCTCACTTTAGTTGAAAATTGTACTACCTCCTGGGACCTCCTTATAGCACAGTATTTTCTTCTCTCATGCTAAGCCTTAAAAGTTCTGTCACATTTCTCACATCCGTTTGTTACGCCACTTCAATGCAAATAGGTGACTCAACGACTCAATTAAACACAACTGGATGAATTCGTATCTGTTGTGGTACAGCAGTGTTGCTGCCTCACAGCGCCAGGGTCCCCAGTTCGATCCTGAGGCTCGGGTTATTGCCTGTGTGAGGTTTCATGTGTTCTTCCTGTGCCTGTACGGGTTTCCTCCGAGTTCACTGGTTTCCTCCCACCTCTCAAAAACATGCCGGTAGGTGGGAAAACTGTCCCTACATGTGAATGAGCATGAGAATGTGTTTGTGAATGGTGCCCTGGCCAGGATAAAGTGGTTACTGAAGATGAATGAACATAGCCTATATAAGCACTATGTCCTAGAGGCTCATTCATATGAGGAAACATTCACACATTAGATGTAAATTTGCATCAGTCAGCTGGTTATTTCCATCACCATGATTTTATACCAACATAAAATCTGTACATGAAATCGAATTGCATAACACAATGATGTATAAGTAGAGTGAATTTCCTTTTCTTTGTATATCCCAGCTCGTTAGGAAGCTGGGATCATAATATAATGTCCCTGATCAAAGGATTTTGGCAACTTGGCAGTGCTGGGGCTTGAACACATGACCTTCTGATCAGCAGCCTAGAGGCTTAACCACGATCCATCACTGCCCCAGTGGAAGAATACTTTTTATATTAAGAATGATCAGGAATGAAGAATCTCACCATCTTTGTAGCAAGACTTATTGACCAGTCCAGGATTGTCAGCAAGAGCGTGGTTAATCTCGGTCACCTCCCCTGTTAAAGGAGAGTACAGCTCGCTCGCTGCCTTCACACTCTCCAGAGTGCCAAACTCATCTACACACAATACATACACACGATGCACCGATGTGCAGTCACTTGTGTCAATATAAATGACTTTCAGTACAATTTAAAATCAGTGCCTTTCATTCATACCATAAAGGAAATGCTGAAGAATCCTTGTGTGCAAAATAAAAGCGCATTATATATATATATATATATATATATATATATATATAAAAAAAAAAATCAATGAATCTAAAAAATACAGCCAAAGAGCAAACACTCATTACTGATCCTTACCTGACTGGGAGAGTTTTGTACCAACATCAGGAAGACCACAGTAGACCACATCACCCAAAGCCTCCTGGAGGGATGAGGCAGATGTCAGAATGTCACATCACTAAAACCAGACACTCAGGATATCTCTGTCAAAGGCTTTATCAAGCTTTACGTCTTCATCTACACCATATACCATTCATATGCACATGTGAATCTACCTAATTAAAGGTAACTTCTGATCACTACAGAGAATGGATGGATGTCAGTGCAACTGTAATATTATAAGCGCAAAGAAACAAAGACAGACCAATGTGGCATTAAGTGAAAGAAAAATAATTCAGAAAGAAGATGACAAGCTTGTTTTGTGCATGCTGGATGATAATGATGAAGTTTAAAAGGGGATTTCAAACAGACGTGGAGATGCAAATATGACGCTGTCCGCATACTAACCAAGATAAACATAGCAGTTTTTTGAAACATTTCAGAAAATGACGAACACTGAATGCCTTTGAACACTGACTGGTCTACTCACCTGAGCAAACTTACTGATGCCCACAGTGCCTATGCCATTTTCCACTCGCACCCACTCGTGTTTGTCTGTGTACTTCAGTGCTGTGGATTGAGATACAAAAATAGGACATTATGTTATTATATAGATTAGCCAACATAGCACTTTATTCAATTTTTTCAAAGAATAAAGTGTTGGGAGACTTTATGAACAAGGTTACCAGAGCTCAGCCTTTTGCATTTTTTCATAATATGCAGGATACACAGGAATGTCTTTAGGAATTTAGATGACACATACACTATATGGCCAAAAGTATGTGGACACCTGACCATGACACCCATATGTAGGCAATGTTTGAAGTACACAGTTTTCTTTGTACAGTTGTCTTCACAGGAACTAAGAGGCCCAAACCTGCTCTAGCATGACAATGCCCCTGTGCACGAATCAAAGTCCATGAAGACATGGTTAACCAAGGTTGGAGTGAAAGAACCTGAGTGCACAGAGCCCTGACCTCAACCCTAATCACCTTTGGGATGAACTGGAACACCAACTGCACCCCAGGCCTCCTCAATCAACATCAGCGCCTGACCTCACTAATGATCTTGTAGCTGAATGAACACAAATCCCCACAGCCACGCTCCAAAATCTAGTGGAAAGCCTTCCCAGTTATTATAACAGCAAAGGGGGACCAACATAGTGCAATTGGACCTTAACTGCAAGAGTTACTAATGTGAAACGACATCCACTGTGTGCATACTTTATAATGAACCAATCGTGCATCAACAACACTGCTACTGGAGTTGTTAAGGTGTCACAGTTTCATGGTTAGTCACAATGTATGATCAGACAGTTACCTTCAGGTTTGACCTTTTCAAAATACAGATTAAAATGCTTCTCTAATTTTTCTTTTTTTTAAAAACCAGATCAACTTCCTTACTCCAGTGGTTCTCATCCCTTTTGTGTCTGTGACTTCCCAAAAATGCAGGCTGGATTTCACAACCTCAGTAAAACCTTTCACTGTATAATCCGCTACTGTTGCACCTTACACTGCTACCTCTGCTGCCGCTCCTAGCACATTCCTAACTATATCATACACAATGGCTATTAAACGCACAGATCTACATGACGCTGCTGACCAGAATAACCCAAACAACTTGCTCTGGCTAAGCAGTGATGTAATAGTTAGAATTTTTTTTATGGCTCAGGATGCCACTTTACCTCATAGCCACTCTCTCTTACAGCTCATGACAACATGAAAAACACTGACAATATAAGAGATTTAATGGAAAAGACATTCTCAAAATTATCTTTCTAAGAAAGAAGAACATTTAAGGGATTCGTTTTTTTAGTGCATATATATATATAAATAGTTTGGTGGCTCATAATCTCTTCTTGACCTTTAAAAATACACCTCATGTTGAAATGTTCCCAATAACACGTTACCCAGCAGTGATAAATGCGATGAAATAAACCGAGTACAGCTCTAACCTAGTCAACTAGTCGTGTGCATGATTTAACTTCACTAACTGTATTAGCACAAGGCCAGTTTTTGTCACCTGTCCTATAAGTTTCTGTGCACAGCCTCATGTCGACATTGATCAACCCAGATAAAATGAGCGAATACCTGAACAAAAGCGAGGAGCCAGTGACAGGTCTCTTTTAAAACATGTTCTCGCCAACAGTCGCGCAGGAGAAAAAACATTTGTATGCAAAACTCGCGGCAGGGCATAAGTTAAGTTTGCAGAAACACGTCCCAACATAAAGCACGCCGCCATTTTCTCCAGTGACGTCTAAATCAGTGGACCGCTCGCGGCGCGCTTTGAAAACGTCACTGTCGGCGCTCTAGTCTATAGCTTGAGCTGTAGATGGTTTGAGCACAAAACAATTCTGGAAAGATCTTAGTAGATTTATTATAGACCATATGGAGTCTATAGATGTTAGTCTTTGTCGAGTTGATATATTGTTTAGATTTAGTAGATATGACAATCAATATTTTACCATTAATTTAATTATTATTATGGCAAAATATTTTGTTTGTAAATGTAAATATAATAATTCTAGTCCTGTATTGACATTCGTTGAAACTAAACAATATATGGACTCTATTCAAACTTTTTGTGATTGACGTTATTATAATGGATGGTCAGGTAGAGAGACTCCACCCGTGAGAGGGTGGTTGAGGTTATTATGATGGACGCTGTACCTGCGCTCAGACAGAGACTCCACCCATGAGAGGGTGATTGAGGTTATTAT
>CM075008.1:25812923-25840004 GCA_037576675.1 Pangasius sanitwongsei | reverse complement strand
TTGAGGTTATTATGATGGACGCTGTACCTGCGCTCAGACAGAGACTCCACCCATGAGAGGGTGATTGAGGTTATTATGATGGACGCTGTACCTGCGCTCAGGTAGAGACTCCACCCATGAGAGGGTGATTGAGGTTATTATGATGGACGCTGAGAGAGAGAGCGGCTCCACTCTAGCTGAAGATGGGAATTGGCCGCGAGTCGCTCAGGATAAAAACTCATCCCAGCGCCTGACCCTGATTTAAACTCAGCGGTTTTTTAGTCTGCTCACTCAGAGCTGACGACGGCTTTAGCGAAAACCTGAGAGAGAGGAAAAAAAAAGAAAAGAAAAATGGCTTCATAATTTTAACCTGTTTCCATACGGACGCTGCCCTGAGATGAACGAACAGCGGAAAGTGAAGCTGTTTTCTCTGTGGACGCTTTTCTTCCTCAGACTGGTCGTATTTCCAGGTAGGAGACTGATGCTAAATTTCTGACGCAGTAGATAACGGACTGTTAATTAGCATATTAGCATAGACCCAATTTATTTTTTGGAGCTCATTTAGCATATAACGTGGTTTAAATTAAAATATTAAATGTATTAAATGTATTCTCACAATTTCTTTTTTGCTTTAAATGCGACCAAATGTGATACTACCACTTTTATGGTCCTATTATAAACTTTACCTGTGTATTTTTTTCTTGGTTAGTTTGATTAAAATTGTATTGACCCTCAGTGACTGAGTTAAAAGTTCATTCAGGCTAACACTTTCCTGTTTGATAGGATTCCTTTGCCAGGTATCAAAAACAGAAAATAACTTGAATAGGTAAGTACTTGAATAAGTGTGTGTTTTTTTTGTTTGTTTGTTTTTTTTTTAAATTTAGGTACCTTTATAGACTAATTTGTATTTAAGAATTGGAAAAGGAGTGTCTTTTTGCAGCATTAAACTATGCTGTTTTAAGAGGATTGATGAACTGAGTAAAGGTCAGCAGAAAGAATGTTCTAGAAAAAACTTTGCGCATCAGTGATTCATTTAAGATGTTCTTTACATCTCATGCAATTTATCCTTTTCTGAGCACATTTGAAAGCTAGTAAATGAGAATATGTTACCTCTCATGGGACTATAGTTGTGTGTGTGTGTGTGTGTGTGTGTGTGAGAGAGAGAGAGAGAGACTAAGACTGCTTTGACAGTCAGTTAAATTGGCCCCGTTATATAGTTTATCACAGTTAAATTAACCCTTATTATAAAGTTTGCCAATGAATCCTGTAATGTCAGTGATAATGTAAGGCTTTGAAATGCAACTTTCTTCAGCATCACCGTGCTCCTTCATTAATGTTTCTGTGTGGCATCTTAAGTAGATCTAATGGTGCGCTCCCACCGTCACTGTGCTTTTAATACTGCTCTCTTTGTGCTACTCCTAAAAGGAGAGTTAATGCACTGCGCCAGAAACGAGATCTCTTCCGTGAGGAGGTGAGTACACCTAAGAGAAAATGTCTAGAGAGAGTGGAGTAACCACACACACACACACACACACATGCACGCACACACACAAAAAGTCCTGAGCTATTCTGCATGTTGACAAAGCTGTCTTTGTAAACTTAGCACAAATGCAGCAGCACTAAGAGCCCAACTCCCAAACGTCTGTAGCCGTCACTCCATTTTAAGGAAACACTGACTCAGTCTTACTAATCTGACTCCACACTCAGAAATCGAACATGACCCCGTGACATCCGTTCAGCTTGAAACAAAAAGAATGTTCGTATGTTTATACGTCATTTCCATTTGCAGGCCGTCAGTGCAGCGCTGTCTGACTCAGCTCTCCATCGAAGTGTCCTGCGTAATTATACAGCTCGAGATGCATCTGCAGGTGACACACATACACAAATTCTCTCACAGAAGATGTACTGTACTTCAGTCACATATTGTTGAGTGCAAAAGTTTACCCTTGGAAAAAAAAAGGCATACCTAAACCAACCAACAAGAAGACATTTAGTGTGTTAACTCAACCCACCCTTCCAAAATGTTCCTGATGTTCCTCAGCCATATGTCACCACACTATCTTCTTCAAATCAGGCCTGGAGACAAAAAAGGGCATGGAAAAAGCTCAGGCTTTAACTGTGGTAGGAATTCAGAAACATGCCTAAAGCCCCTGCAAGTGTCACTTCTCTGACATGTCCTTTTAACATTGTCGTAGGAGATGAGTGTCTCTTACAGGGTGTAATGAAATCTTTACCAACATGGCAATTCAGAAAACTAATCCAGTCTGAATAGGGTTTAAGATTATCATCAGTATGTCATTGCTCTAGTAAACACAATTGAAATGGAAGCTTTAAAGTAGTTTGAGAATCACTCACTGCTGCTGAGGATGGCTCCACGTGGGTAGTCTTAGGATTGCTGTGAGATGTCTGTGGATGGTCTCACTTGGATAACACTTTCTAAAAACAGTTTACTCTCAAGTCTCATTCATTATTCAGTAGATAACCTGACCTGGACACTAAAGATTTAAAGCTGAAATTAATAATGACCCTGATGCTCGTACTGAAGATCCTTTCAGCACACTTGGTACTGTTTGACTTTGTAGTATACGGCTGTGGAAGAGTAAGAACTCATAATCTCACGGTCCGGTGTCACCCAGTAGAGGATGGGTTCCCTTTTGAGTCTGGTTCCTCTGTAGGTTTCTTCCTTATGTCACCTCGGGCAGTTTTTCCTTGCCGCCGTCACCGTTGGCTAGCTTATTAGGGATCTAAATCCATACCCGGATTTTTGGAAAGCTGCTTTATGCTATATAAAGTGCTATATAAATAAAACTGATTTGAATTACAGGAAATATGAATATGAATTTCAGAACTGGTTTATAAGAAGACATATGGCTACACCTTAAAGTTGCATAGGCCACACTAAGTGAGCTTATACTTACACTTTTTATGATTTGTAATAATCTCTTAGATTATAATGTTTAAGAGATGTGCCTTTTTATAAACACTTTTTAACCTTTAATCTTTTATATGTAAAGCATTGAGGTGCTAAATGAATAAAGAATATTATGTTATTCAAACACATCAGCAGTACAACCATCATAACCATAAGATACTATAGTAAAAGTGTAATAAATATAGTAACCCTAAAGTAAAACTATAGTAGTATAATGGTATCATAGTATACTATGTAGAGTAGTTACCAAGTATTGTGGTTCAGCCTATATGTGTATGTGTGTTTGTGATTGGTGTTTGTAGAGTATTGCGGGTGTCTTAATGGCGGCTGGTGTCAGGAGGGGGGGCAGTGTGACTGTGCACAGTTCCAGGCTCTGGGGGACCGCTGCCAGATCAGTGAGTAACACACACACACACACACACACACACACAAACCAACAAGATAAAACTGGTGATTCTGAGGCTCAGAAGAACGATTTAAAAGATTTGCTTATTGAGAAACCTTCTTCCAGAAACCTGATATTAACACAAAATTGTTGATTTTCCTAATCCTTTAGTGAATATATTCAAATTAAATTTAAAAATCAGCAAAAAAAAAAAAAAAATCTAAGGGCTATTAAAAAAGATGAGAAATAAATAAGATAATAATCTTTAAATATTATTTACAATTATGTGTATTTATACCTTCTGATAGTATTCATGGTATTGGTGTAACTTTTAAAATACCTGCTCTTTTATTACAAATGAAACATTGATAACCCATGATACATCATTTTAAAGTCTTAGGTTTAAAAACATCCAATATTGACCTAAAGTAAGTTATTCTTCTATTACTTTTCCCTCATTTTGTGAACCCCATCCTCCCCATCAATCCCACCTCCCCATTTTATACTATTAATTAGCATAGGGTACTAATCCATCAAAACCTGGCAAAAGAAAACATCATGCTGTCATTCACTGCTATTCATTGCTCATTATCATTATACTCTGAATGCCTATACTGATATTAAAAGACTTAAAAACAATAACGATGTACATTTGTTTTATTAACAAAATATTATGTAAATGTTTTAACATCACGTTTTATAAGTCCATATTAAAGCACAGAGTTACGAAAAAGTCTTCAGCCCTTGTTAGTAGCTTTAGATATTTTAGCCAAATGTGGAACCTTAGACAGCCGTCCTTATGCTGCCCTCCAAATGGGACAGACTTTATCTCGGGAACAGAAATGCTGCAAAAATACAGACTATCGAGACAAATTCCTTCCTAGTAGAACCTAGGCACTGTGACAAAGCTTTGAAGCATGCAAAAAAGTGTCAGAAAGCTTGAATATTGTGTTGTGTCATTTAATCAATTGTTGGTACACATACATTACTGAGAAATATACCTACAGAATATTTTTCCTCTGCAGCATCCCCCGGACTCCAATCGGATGATCATTCAAGCGTTGATAAAATGATAAAACCTTATTTTCAAAATGGGGAAACTCACAGTATAGTTACACATACAGTTGAGGGGCAATGTTTGTACCCCCATGGTTTCTGGGTGGATCTATTTAACAAATTTAAATGAAATAGTTGTTTCCTGCTATAAGCAATCCAAAACAAGCAAAATCAGCAGAAAAGGAGTTTGAAAAGAGCCAAAGGAAATAAGTCAAATTTTTTGCAAAGAACAGCTGCTCAGAGAATACTAAGGTTGGAAGTTGTAGGCAGTTATAAAGACAAAGGTTGCGCAAATTATTAGTGAATATTTTTAGTAATAGATAATTAGAAAAGCAAATGCAAACTTTTAAATCAATATAAAATATTTTTAAAAGTAAATATTTTAATGGGCGCTATTTCAAAATTGTTGTTTTTGTTGGAACACATTTGATACACGTCTCGTCAGTATAAATATAATTTTTTCCCCCTTTTTAATTTGTGCTAAGGATATGCAAACTTTTAAACTCTATAGTTTTGCACCATCAGTATAGTGTATAGTTATACAGTATGTACTGTCTTCATGTAGGTTACCAGTAGGCCTTAATATTACGTTTGGTTTCCTTAACTTTTATACAAAGTCAGTGAATAGTATGGTTTTCAACCTTGTGTTTCACAGCGTGGCTATACCAAGAGCTTTTTGAAATAGGGAATATACTGCATGCATATTTAAAGACCTAAATCATCTGTCATTAACACGAGGTTCTGGACACAATCACTGCAATTGATGTTAAACACATTCTACAATTCAAAAGCAAGGAAATATAAAGTACAATAACAGGCTCCTGTAGGTATGCAAATAATATAAATGGGAAAAGAGACAAAAAAACTTAAGAAAAGGCTTGGAATTGCACTCAGGAACAACTGCAGGACTCAAAGATAATAAATTAGAAGAGTTTAAACATGCTAGGGTAATGAGTAACAGACATGGCTAATTGGTGCTTAGTTACCTGTCAAGGTGATGTGATGGAATATGGGTGGAGTGCTTTCAAAGCTACAAAACTGCAGCTCAGCAATTTAGAAAACATTATTGCTAAGGCTGTGATTGTAATTGAGGCAAAACAATGATTTATTATGGGTTGAGAAGTACTGAACCTATAGATGATGAAACTGTGTAAGAAACAGTTTCTGACTGCCTGCTCTGAGTTAGCCAGTGTGCATACAACGGTAGTCCCAGTGTTTAAGGCATAAAATACAATATTATTTTTGACATTTATAGGGTAAAGCATTGCTGTTAAGAAATAAAGAAGGGTGCAGCAGAACCTTGAATCTTGAGCTTCTTCTTAGGGCAGAGCTTTGATTGAAATTTCATGAGATAAATGAATCAGTAAATAAAAGAAAAGTTCTTTTTGATGAAATAAACTTGTTAATCAGCTCCTTAATGCAGTATCATCATTCACTATGAATGAAATCTAATGCACTCGCATTACCGTATAATGTTTCTTAAAACAAATCAGAACTGAAAAACAATAAGGTCAGTATAAATGACTTAATCGAATGTAATACACAGAGCACTTTCATCTGTGGCCAGCATGTATGCTTCATTTCTTCTGTGAATTTGCTGGCATTGGGTTGCAAATGTGCTTGGAGCAAAGTGCTGCTGACAAAGAGCCTCTGTACATATGTTATATTAACTAGGTATAGACCTACCACAAAGCACCCAGGTGTGTCCGGGGCAACTGGTCATGATAAAGACCATGAAAGTGATGCAGGAAGTGTTAAAATGATTTCTTAAAAGGATTTTGGGCATCACTGATCATAATCAATAAAAACAACAAGAGACAGTGCAAATCTAAAAACAGATTTATTTTTTATTGGTTTGAGATGTTATCTTAGATGCATAGACCAGTTTTTCTCAAAAAAACTGTGCTTGGAGGTACTAACGAAAGAGTAAAATTGTGACTTTTAAGAAGGAAAAAAGAAGTACTACTTTTTTCAGATATTAATTTATCCATAACTAATGTAACTGAATTGAATTACTAATATGATAACAATGTGACACACTGCGCACTGCAACTGGATTTATAATTGAACACATTATTTTTTTTAGTATATAATAAGAATAAAAGATAATTCTCCTGCCATAGGCTGGAATGCAGGTGTGTAAGAGATATGCTGTGACAAAATTAAAATGGACAAGTGGCTTAGTAAAAGAAAAACAGATCATGTACATTGTACAAATGACAATGCCAAAAAACAAAACCCAAACATACCACCAGTTTAGAGATACTGTCTATAGAATCTGCAATATATGAATGATCACTGCAGTTACTGCTCGTTATAGCATCATATTTATAGCAACTGTTGCTTGTTCTTTCGCTTATAGTATTTCTAGTCCATTAAGGGGGAACTTGCCTTTGAAAATAATCACTGAAAGGGGTTACAGTAATCAAAATGTACACATTAAAGGTCTAGATCAATGCATGCCTGATACTAATTTAAAATAAAATCCTAAAATGAGTCAATACTCATCAAGATTATGTCATAAATATATAGCATGATATCATGAATAGTAGTAGCACATAGAGATGGGAAAAAAAGTCTTTAGCATTCAGAAGGTCAGTAGGGAATGTGTTGTGATGTGCAGATACTTTTTGTATGGGATACATTAAAGTTGATTACACACATATAAAGTTTGAAATGTTATTTATGTAAGTTTGTGTTTGTTATTGTATTTAGTGACTGTTTTTTTGGAGTTGTTCAGGAGCAACATGCCTCAATCTCCTCGTTTTAGTTAACTTGGTGCCAAGGCTCCCCCACATCACTCTGAAGCCACTGATTACGGCTTTAGTGCACTGCAAACCTTGACTAGAGATTAGGATATGCAGTAAATGATATTAACCTGATGTTTAGCATGATATTTGGCATTTATTTTTAATTAACCAAACTTTTGTTTGTTTGTTGATTTCAGTTCCCAACCTCGGGCAGGACCGGGATGGGATTTGTCGCTCATGGGGTCAGCACCATTTTGAGACATTTGATGGAATGTACTACTACTTCCCTGGAACATGTTCATATATCTTGGCCAAAGACTGTCACTCGGCAGAGCCCCGGTATACTGTGTGGGTGAGTTATAGATGCTTTTATAGCACCACTTTAGGTGAAGCCCAGTTACAGACCACTGAGCCACAGCGCACTTAACCTATAGAGTCTCTCTTTACATGGTATGACATTTTACCTTCAGTGAGAGCACTGTTTTCCATCAGCAGTCTAGTGAAGCCCTTCACATACATTTTATTTAGACTTTGATAAACATTGTTTATCAAAAGAAATAGCTACAACAAATGAGTAAACTAGAAATGATGTAATTCTGAATGCTTTGCTTTTTTTTTTTACTGACTACTACTTTATCTGTCCTCAGATTGCCTACCTATTCTTCTACCTGACTTTCTCTCACTCTCTTTCTCTGGCAGGTTCACAACAGTCGTTCATGTCGTGGCTCAGTGTACTCTTGTCCTCGTTCTCTCAGTCTCTTCTTTCCTAACGAGGAGGAGATCCACATTAGAGGCTACCGGGTGCTGAAGGGGGAGCAGAGGTTAGCCTAATTGGATATATTCTAAATAAAAAAGTAAAGGAGTGAAGGAAAGTCAAATGAATATGCATACTAATCAATGTTTCTTTAATCAGACTTTCTTTTTACACAATACAGTGAGAGTTATTGATGTTGTTCAGACTGTTTTTTTTTTTTTTCCAAAGTAGTGCAATTACATGCTCATCCTAATTCGCTGCAGCCCTTTTCGTGCTTTTATAATGAAAATGAAGTCTCACTGTCCTTTTATTTTTATAATGTACTGTTCTTGTTCTGGTGCTATAGACTAACTTTGCCCCAGACGGTTCATAATGTCTTTATCGAGCGACTCGCTGACTACATCCTGGTGAAGAGCACGTTTGGCTTCTCTCTGGCCTGGGATGGAAGCTCCGGCGTCTACCTCAAAATGACAGAGGAGCACAAAGGCCGGCCTTGTGGCCTGTGCGGAAACTTCAATGATGACGGATCAGATGATCTCACCAGCAGCCACGGTGAGACAAACAGGCTGAGACGCACTTATCGTATCTATCAGCGACTAGTTCAGATCAATTACATCAGCTCTGCATGTAGCTGCGGTAGACTTAGAGTTTACTAATGCGGTGGAGTTTACTAATGTTGTGACAGGAGTAGTGCAGATAAAAGGACGAGTTCAAATGTTTCAGCAACATACTTTTTGTGGTCACTTTTTTTTAGTTTCCGGGTATATTATCTGTGATGGAATACATAGTATCCTTTAATTGGATAGGAATTGATGTAGAGTTATTTAATATATTTTTCATCTCCTACACCCTAAATAGAGAGTGACTCTCTATATCAAAATGGTTTTTAGGTTTAACTTATGTTTTTTAATTCCAGTTGACCGGCTTAAGATTACAGAGGCTGTTTTATTGCACCTTTAGGTATAAAATCGGAAGACATTGCTGAGTTTGGGAACAGCTGGATTGTGGACCTTCCTCATGAGCCACCCTGTCCTGCTATAAATGATGACTTTCCTGGACCATGTTCATCTGAGTCTGAAATGGATGTAAGTGTATGATAGCAATATTATGGTCAAACATGCTGGTTTTTTTAAAATTGATTTATTTATTTATTTTCGTTTGGATAAGTAATGGTAGTAGCCAAAATGTAAATGCTTCCAAAGCTAACTAGCTAAACAAAAAATTAAAATAATGCACTAATCAGTGTGAAAATTGTTTGATTTACATGTTACTTCCTACTAGCTTTGTGAACAGTTTAGCAAAGCAAGCTAACTGTAGTAGTTGCGTACATTCACCTGAGACATTAGCGATTTCTGATACTTCCTTTCTTTCTCTGTACACATTTAATGAGAAGTCACATATGACATAATAAGAATTTGTTCTTCCATTTTTAAACTTTTTAAATTACTAATAAATAAACTAAAGTAGTGAGTGAAGAACTGAAGAAACCACATGAACCACAGGATTGGTCTAAGGAATCATTTAAGCTGATGTTTGGATTTGTCACTTGTCATACCTAATTTGCATAGAACTGAGAAAATTTTGTTCAATTTAAATGTTGCCTTTTCATGCCTTTTCACACTTTTCATGCCTGTTCTGTAAAGGCAAAAAAGGCACCACAAGAATAATAAAACACAAATAATGAGTTGGTAGTTATTAGTAATTAGAAATATAGTTAGACATCTGCTTCGTTTACATTACTTACACATTAATTATAATTTCTATTTCAATTTTCTTTTAGTGCATATGTAATGAACTGCTCTTTGTTGATGTAGGTAGTTACCCAACAGAGAAATTGCCACGTGCTAAAACTATTAGATAATTAATTAACAGCATAGTATTTGAGGACAGTGAATACAGTCTGGGGGCAGGAACAGTTAGAATAATCCTAAATGTGTATATAGGTGTGTTTCCATATGTAGATTTGAATGTTTATTTACTGTATTCGCCAGTGTGTTATTTAGACCTGTTTTGTGTCCCTCACACAGGATGCCATTGAGAAGTGCAGTGCTTTGCTTTTCTTTCCTTTTATCTCCTGCCATGAGAATATAGATCCCAATCCATTTGTTGCCAGCTGTGTTTCGGATCTATGCGTGTAAGTAAAGTCAGCATGTGTGTATGAGTTTATATGACATGCATAATTAAATGCAGAATAACATGGTATAATTGGTGTAATTCAAATTGGATTTATTGTTGCTCACCTGAGTGTATGTACTAGAAAATATATGGTTGGACACATTGTCCTGTGTATAAAGGCTCCAAAGTTCCTTTAACAGCTGCATTTGAATTTTAGTTAAAATTCAGTACTTCGATGCATTCAAATATTTATGAGCCTAAAATGTTATACTAGAGTATAACATACAGAGTGAATATTATCAGAATATTATCAGTATGAGAAGGCAATATCATCATTGTATCATTTACATATTTTTAACACTATGTATATAGGCCCCATGTAGACCCTTTCTGCAAAAATAGTTTGGATTGGGTTAACTACATCTCTCTCTCTCTCTCACTCTCATATTCTCTCTTTCTCAAATTTTTATTCTCTAGACTCTTTTCAAAATTTGGCACTGTGCAATTACAGGATTATTAAAGTAATTGAATGAGTGTGAGCATGCTGAGTATGTGTATTTATGCCTGTGTACACGTAAAGAAGGGCAGGTTATATTTATTAGATTAAAGTGATGACATAGTTGCAATTATGAGGAGATTCAGGTCCAGCTGCTGAGTGAGGGGAAGTTCACATTCCAGATGTTCAATATGATATTGCTTTAGTTGTCTATAAGTGCATACTTTGCATGTTTGCTTTACCTATTATGGTAAAGGTCCAATTATGTACCTTAAATTATTTGCAGGTGAAAGATGCATACTGAAGGTGCAAATGATATACTGTTTGCTACCTTTATTCCTGGGCATGTATAGCTATTCTGACATTGTAAAGTGTGTCTTTATTTTAGCTCACACGATGAAGAAACATTTTGCCGGACACTAGTCGAATACACCAGGGCCTGCTCCCATGTTGGTTATCCAGTCCGAGAATGGAGAGACAGCTTCCCTACATGTGGTCAGTCTAGCCTATCCCATTTATTAAACATTAAACAGGTTAGTGAAGGGCAGTCCTTCCAGGGAAATTAATCTGTGGAATAGAAGTTTTAATAATGTCATTGACCCTCCTGATAATTTAACCCTACCTCACAAGAAGTTTGCAGTCATCAGACTATTAAAGAGTTCCCATGGACTTGATACTCATTCTAACCTGTTAGCAAGGGATGCACTAATCCAATGTCATGTATCAATATCGGGACCAATACTAGCCTAAATGCTAGATTGGTATTGGAAACAATATTTGTTTTTTTTGTTTGATTTGTCGTCTTTTTTTGCTTTATTGCTGTGAACTTGTGTGTTGTTGACTGACACCATATAGATCAGGCACAAAAGCAGAATACACAAATAACCATAAATCATGTCACAATCACACTTGACGTTTTGCGTAATTATCAAAAGCGAGCATGCTCGGGTACTGTATCAGTAACAGTACTGACTCAAAAATAGGATTGGTGCATCCCTGTAATTAGCTCATCCAGTTCCAGTAAATACACTGTCTGCATTTTGATTGTGTTTTTTGATTTCCATTTTAGCTGTGCTGTTTTCTTTCAACCCTAGTTGGTAATTTGCTCTCAACTCTTGCTTTTAGTCCTTTTGTCTTTCTTACATCTTTGAGTTTTGGAGCTGCCTGTTTGCAAAATCAAGCATTCATTATATTGAATATTGTTACGCTGTGTGTTATAGCGGATGGATGTGAAGATAGCTTTGTCCACAGAGACTGTATCAGTTGCTGCCCCCCCACCTGCACTTTTGAAAAAGAGTGTCTAGGCACCAACCTGCACTGCCTGGATGGATGCTACTGTCCCGATGGTAAGTGTTATGCCATAGTCCTCCCTCTTAGTGTGTGATAGCTCCTTGTCATTACACATATACAGCGTATATAATTCAAGGCTAAATTTGTCTTAAATGACTGAATGCTCTAGGATTTATATATTGTTTCTAGAGTAACACAAGCCTCATCTCCTCCTACTAATAGTATTCATGACCTATATTGCCATGCCAGTGTTAAATCATCATTGAAAATGTAAGACCTAGCTTGATATACATCTAGAGAACTGGCTCTCAGTGCTCAGTAATGCTGCTGGAAATAGGTATTTTATATCCATTCACAAATTTCTCAGTGTCTCTCATTCTTCTTCTCTATTTTCACTCCAGGGTTGATTCTACAGAATGGAACTTGTATAGCAGTGTCTCAGTGTCCATGTGTATATCATGGCACAGCTTATCCTTTGGGTCATGTTCTGGAGCAGGGCTGTACTGTCTGGTAATGAACTCATGTAATTTAAATGAATAGCTGTGCTTGAGAGTTTGGGACCTCTGGTGTTCAAACAGTCCAATTGCATTAGATGTATAATTCATAGAATGCTGATATCGCACATTTCCATGATGCACAACACATTTTTGCTTCACGATGTATCGTATCATGATGTATTATACACCCCTATGTTTCAGTAATATTGTTTTTTGTACATTTGTCCAAATTGAAGTAACGGCAGCAAGAGTAGTACTTTGGAGTAGTTCACTGCTAGTACTCTATCCAAAAATCTCCATTATCCTTCATCAGTAGTCTTAGGCTTCACTCAGACCATTATCCTGGGCATTTACATTTCTCCTAGGTCAGTAATGTTTTGCTGTAATACCACATAAACCATTTAAAGTAAACCATTTACATTCTGTAATCTAATTTTTCATATATTAATAAGTGCCACTGTGGGTGAGTGTATTCTCATGTATTCAGGATGTTCTTTCATCATTTTTTGTGATGCAATGACATTTTGTCCAGAATTTCTAAGGCTCTGTCTTCCTGTCATCATGTTTTCAGTGTCTGCATGGGAGGAGTATGGAACTGCACTGAAAACAACTGCACTTGTAAGATTTGTTTTGCGTCTTCCTTTTCATGTGGCATAATCCCTGTAATTTTTGTATAATCATAATGTTTAAACATGCGGAGGAATCGTTATATAATAGTTTACCTGATATGTGTGTATGTGTGTTTAAACACCAGCGGAGTGTACAGTGATGGGTGACACACATGTGACCACGTTTGATGGGCGCATTTACATGCATACGGGCAAATGCCAGTATGTACTAGTGAAGAGCCGTGGCAACACCAGGTTTACTGTCACGGTGCAATACGCAGCATGTGGAGAGGTAAGGCTTAATGTGTGTGTGTGTGTGTGTGTGTGCGCGCCAATTCACAAGTGGGATTTCTCTACTTTAACCCACCACATTTAGCTTTCATTATGACAAATCTTTTGAAAGCAGTGTATTATACAATCTGGATTGTGAAAGTCTGTGATTTAAAGTCAAGAGAGGTTTGACTTAATGAAATGATGAAATATCCTATATTCCAAATCTTAATATGTCTTTAAAGAAAGGGTGTCCAGCTGCTGTGGCTGTAGGATTTCGTCCCAGCTAAGCAGAAGCCACACCTGATAGTTGATTAAAGGCCAAGACTGACAAAACTGATTAAACTGGTGGAATCGGTGTGGTTCCTGATTGGTTAGAATAAAAAGCTGCAGCCATGCGTCTCTTTGCAGGTGAGATCAGACTTTAGAGCATCAAGGCATCTCCATTGTTTGGCTGAGGAATGCGTAATTTGTTACTCATGAAAATGGCATTGCTTGCTCTATTATTTTATATATATACGTACATATACATACACACACACATATATATATATATATATATATATATATATATATATATATAAATTATTTTTATATTTGTTGTTAAAGGATAGAGTGAAGGTTTATTTTTTAAGTGTGTATGTAAATCTTTTGGCGCTTGTGGGAGCACTACAGCCAGTTAGGACGTTTTTTTGAAATGAGAAACCTACAAACATATTTTATTGGCTCTAATCTGGCACATTGCAGTAAATGAGAGATTCAGGCTCTGATTTTTACGACGATTTGCAAGTATAAGAACATGCAAATTATGAGCAAAAATGTGCTAACTAATTTACTAACAGGATCTATGGACGGTTGCTCCTTTTATATGATATGAGCTTTATATTAGCATATCTTGTCAATTTGCCTTGATGAATATGCAGTTTGGGTGTTTTCATCTAAAACATATGGCAGTGTCAATGCAAATAGATTAATTTTGTGAGTGAAATGTGATTCACTAAACCTGAAAATCACTTTGAGAACAGATATTTTATACAACTGAAGGGCAGATATTAAATTTGAATAAGTCTGTTCCTGCCAGTTGATGTCAAAACAAAAAAATTATTATATTAAGGTTTCTACAAGTTATTCTGCTGTATCTCAAAATATTCAGATTCAGTTTCTTGTGATATATTACCATGTTAAATTTGGTTTAACATTAGATATTTACCACACTTTCACACCCCCAATGACAAAAGCCGTTAAGTAGAGCATTTCATAAGGTGTTCATTCACGTGTACTATATGAATAGAACACACTCATAGCTACACTCTTTTATTTTGCCTTCAGATAGTATTTTAAACAGTTTTTTTGACTGTGTGTGCAATTTATCAGATTGTTCACACAAATTAGTACTGTTTCTGTGGGACTGTAGTGTATCGGGTGTGTCCTGTTCTTGTATGGATGTGTATTTGTATGCATGCATACAGTATAATGTTTTATTTTGTTGTTTGTGTCAGTCTCAGGAAGATTCCTGTAGTCACTCAGTGACTCTTGTGGTGGATGAAGATGTAAGCAGGCAAGTCACCCTCAACAGAGAAGGAGAGGTCATTATTGGGGCCAGCATGATTGTCAGTCTACCTTACTCAGATGGTAAGATTAGTACTGTATGTTTTTATTACATCACGTTTTCTTTTGGTTATTTGGAGGTACTTTTCTCTTTCAAGTCAGCTTGATTGATTGAGATATTTCTTTTGTTTTGCAGTCAATGTAAGGTAACTCTTCCCTTTTTCAGTGTAACAGTGTCTTCACTCAGATGGTGCCAGATTGTTGAATGAGCAAAAAAAAAAAAAATGAGCAAAAACAACAAAATGAGCACTTTCACCTATTTTATGTTTACTACTAGTTTTCGAGATTTCTAATTTAGGCTTTCAATTAATACAGATTTTTATTTTGCTCAGTTGTTATACCCAAGATTGCACTGTGGATGCTTATCTAGTTGTATGTATGTGTGTTAGATGTAGTGGCTGTGCGCAGGCTGACATCTGTGTTCGTGGGCCTGCGGGCTTCCTTTGGACTGAAGCTGCATTATGACTGGCGGGGTGGGCGAATCTACCTGCAGCTGGACAGCACATGGACAGGCCGCACCCTTGGACTCTGTGGAACACTTAATGGCAACCTGCGAGATGACTTCCTGTATGTGCTTCTCTGTTTTGCACCACATTATAATGATCAACGCTAAAGTTGTCGCTAGTGTGTCTGTGTGTGTGTCTGTGTGTGTGTGTATATACAGTAAGTAAATGATCTGTGTTGTGTACTAACTAGCTCTCCAGCTGGTATGATAGAAGGGACACCACAGCTGCATGCAAATGCGTGGAAAGTGTCTTCAGCATGCATCAGCCCTGTTAACATCCCTATCATTGACCCCTGCGAGATGAACCAACAAAACGGTATGTACATTTAGTCGCACATAGCCATCTCATCTAACCAAAATAATAAAAAACAATCTATATTGCATAGATGTGGTATATAGACTACGTAACATGTCAACTTTGTGAGCATCATTCATGTATCCTATTTAATGTACTAAATTTTTTAGTTGGTTCGGTCTTGTTGCTTTTGCTAAGGAGTGAAACAAATTGGATCAAAAATGAAGATTATGAGGTTAAAATGCAGGATATCTGCATTAATGCAAGAGTTGGAACTATTAAGGAATAATAACCCTTTTTTATTTTCTGAAGTATATGATCCAATCAGTAAAATACAGCAACATGCAACATTGGAAAATTAATAATTAATTAATTTTAAGGCTATTTAAGAATTTGTTAAGCAGGTAATCAGAACTGGGGTACTGTGTATGAAGCAGGTTGTTATTTCTATACTTCCGGTATGCTGTCTTGCAGACAGTGACCACTTCTAGGGTAAAAACAATTCCACTGACCCCTTTATGTTCACAGCAATGATTATTTTATTTATTAATATACTTTACTTAAACTAGTTAAACATTTGGCACATTAAAGAAATGCTGTATGTACAGTGTAAGCTCTGTAGCTTAGATTGGGAACATCTTTTAAGAAACATATTTGATTGAAATGATGATAACATTAGGTTTTTAACTTTAGTAACTAACAACTATAACAGCTTTAACAACTTTAATAGTGGTCTATATTGATCTCCAACATCATCACGTGCTTGAAAAAAATATTAGCTGTGGTTTAAAAAAAGTATAGCTTTAGGAGATAAAAATGCAACCTGACAGCATCGCATAATGTCCAAATGCACTTTGTCTGTAACAGGTTGTTTTTTTTGCTTGTTGTTTTGGGAGAAGGTTGACAGACCTTGCTGTGAAAATTTCCTGTTGTGTTGCAGTATTTTATGCATCATTGTGCGATATTCTGACTGGAGACGTGTTTGCTGCATGCCATGCATACGTGAGTCCTGGTGTGTACTACCAGCAGTGCCGCTATCAAGCCTGTCGGTGTGGCAGTGGCTGCCTGTGCACTGCGCTCGCCCATTACGCCTACGTCTGCTCCAAACACCACATCACCATCTACTTCAGAGCACATGTCTCCGAATGTGGTTAGTTTATAACATCACCACTTCATCTATTGAATCACACAAGTACTGTTAACCCATTTAAACCAACACATACAGGATCTGTTTGAGTATTAAAAATGAATACTCTCAGCTTTTAAAATAAATAAATTAATTAGTAAATAAATAAAAACTTACATATGCATGGTTTAATTTCTCTAATTAACACAGCAGTTTATTTAAGAAAACCTAGTAATCCTTTTTAGCAAACCATAAATAAAAACAAATAAGTCAAAGCTTAAACATCTGAATTAACCAGTGTTTATTCCATCCATGAGCATGAATAAGTCCAATCAATAGGAATCAATATGAAATAATGCCTTAATTAATATGTTTGCTATGGTTAATTGGATAATTAATGGTGGGTTCTAATATTTACACCCAGAATTTAGCTGATTATCAACATGTTGTAACATGTAAAATGCTGTAATGTAATTTATGATAATTTATGTGGACCTATATTAGTGATAGGTGGAAAAGCGTTAGTTAATGCATGTGTATGTAGTTAAAATTTAAACAAAAATGAATTAATACACACTAACCTGGTGTTTCCAAAGTCACTTTATATTAGTTATGGTACATTAATGCTAAAGTTAAAGGCTTGATAATGATATAATGATGATGCAGTAAATGGTCTTAGTTATGGGAACCTCAATGTATAGTGTTACCAAAGCACTTATATTACAAAAAATATATTCAGACCTTAGGGTGAAAAATAAAACAAACTCTCTCCACCTCTTATTTACACTTTCATCAACAGGACCATAGGAAGGCTTCCCAAACATGTGTTATGATAGTATTTTGATGTGTGTGTGAGACAGTGCTTTGATTTGTTTGCGTGTGTGTGTGTGTGTGTAGGCATGATCTGTTTAGGGGGAATGATGTACCACCCTTGCACGACTTCATGTGGGAGAACATGCCAGTCAGTGAGTAGTGGTGAAGTGTGTGATGGAGACTGTGCCGAAGGATGTGGCTGCATGGATGAGATGTTCTACGATCACGCACGTCAGCGCTGTGTACCGCTGTAAGCCAAAAAAAAAGCCACATGGTGTTTTTTTTTAGTTAGTTTTGTCTTTTGTATAAGTTGGAAAGTCACATGGAATTCTGTTTTAGATCTCAGTGTCACTGTTACTTCATGGGTTCAGTCTTTCAGCCAGGAGAAGTGTCCTTCAGCTCCTCTGGGCCTTGGTAAGTGTGTGTGCAAATTTGTGAATTGTACTGAGTAAAAGGGGTACTTCAGTGTTCTGTTAAGTACTTGTATTATAGCATGGCAGATGTAAATTGTGATTTAAAGGTGTGTTTTGTATTGTAAAAATGTAGTGTATGGTGCTTCACTGTGCCAAGTTCAAATGTTTTGCAAATTCTATAATGCTAACTATAAGTGTCAGTGCTAACACAGTGAGCACAGTGTAGAAAAATGCAATGCCATTTGTTTTTTAAGTCTCTGCAGAAATGGTCGTATGGAGTGTGTGCCTGAAGAAAGAGGTAAATAATAAAATTGAACCTTTTCACCTTCTTGCTTTCGCACTCAGCGTTCTGCTATTAAAATAGCTCTACCATTGAATTATTTTCTGGATCGGTTTATGTGGCATACGGTATGCTTTATTTTCTTTAATTTGCAATGTTCATGCTAATTACATAGGCTTTATTTAATATTACGAGATTTTAATGTAACTTGTTTCTAACTTGTGGGGTCCTTACAAAAAATGTGATAGTAGTCCCAGTAGAGATTCCTTGCTTGATGATTAATGATAAATAAACAGTTATTACTTGCACAGGTTCCTGAACCTGTTGTAAAATACAAACCTAAATTTCTATGGTAAATGTTTTTTTTTTTTCCTGACAGCACAGTGTGTTGGGATTGTAAAACTTCACACACCCCTCTAATGACTTTATTGTTTATTAATTTATTCATTCAGAGCCTGAGACAGATGATTGTCCAAATGGAAAAGTGTACTATAACTGCAGGGGTCCCCAGGGTGCAGGGCCATCTGGCGTGGGCGTGGCCTGTGAACTCACCTGTAGGAACCTAATGCTGAACCTTACCTGTCCTCCTATGACCCCCTGTGTGTCTGGATGTGGATGTCCAGCAGGGTAATCTGTATCTGTCTGTTGGACTCAATAAGCATTTGACTGAAAGACTGGATTGCATAGCATCACATAGTAAAGAAGAATATTTTAATGAGAGTGTGTGTGTGTGTTTCATATGCACAGGTTAGTTGGACATAATGGAGAGTGCTATTATCCAGAAAACTGCCCATGTGCCTGGCTTGGTCTGGAGTATCTTCCAGGAGAGACAGTGGATACTCCTTGTTACCGCTGGTCAGTGTGTTTATATGGGTTTTTTTTATTGATAACCATTTGTCTTTATTGGCACTTTTTTGAATGATGTATATATTGATTTTTTTTCAGTGTGTGTCATCGTGGGTTCTTTAATTGCACATACTTTCCCTGTCCGGCTGTGTGCACTGTCTACAGTGACCGTCATTACCACACATTCGACGGCCTGGAATATGACTATGCTAGCGATTGCCAAGTTTACCTTATAAAGGTACTATTTTGTGTGTGTGTGTGTGTGAATGAGTATGTAGTATGTTATGAACATGAATGTATTTCCAGTACACCACTGATACCTGGATGATGGACTACTTGGGCCAATTTCTATCCCACAATGCAGTGCTGTTGTTTAATTTTCATAATACAATCCAGAGGAAGGCAACAAAGACAGCAGCTACATAAGTAACTTACATAAGTATTCACCCCCTTCTCTACATTCTGTAGTGTTGCGAACTGGAACGGGAATGGACACAATTGAGATAATTTTTTTAATACTGTAGTGGGAGGAAACTCAATATATAAAAGTAAAATTTGTGATTGCATTCTACTGATTGTATTTCTAAATATTTTTGCAAACTATGTAGATTTTACCCCAATTCAGTATTATGGGTTATTTTGTATAGATGCAGGATATATAATTCCAGTTAGGTCCATTTTAGTTCCAGGTTGTAACAGTTGTATCTGTGGAAAAGTTCAAGGGGGTGAACTTATGCAAGACATTTTGAACACAGCCCAAGTGTGTCAGCTAAGGAAAGAGGTCCAAAGTGTCACCCATTGTTGACCGTTTGTGAGTAAATCGGATTTATTAGCAGAAAGGAGCTTACCGGCTTCCACAAGTGGAATGTTTTTATCACATCTACAATGACACACCTTTAAACCTGCCAAAACGTTTTTAATACCAACAAAGAGGCTAAGAAGGTGTGTGAGTGAGTGAGCTTTCCTTTTCGACTTGCTGTCAGGGTGGATAGAATAGCTAGAAAGGATTGGCTCCCACTGCTCCTAATCTTGGGAAAATCAGAGTGGATTTTTAATTAGAGCAGGATTGCTGTAATGGAGCCCGGCTGAATGTCAAACCCGCACGAACACAGCACACAAACTTTGCAATAGCCCTCAGTTAACAAAGAGCAATCTGTTCCCAATCAGCCTACACACTGGAACACACCCTGCTCCTGCCTTTAGTGTGTGTGTGTGTGTGTGTGTGTATATGTGTGTGTGTGTATATGTGTGTGTGTGTATGTGTGTGTGTGTGTGTGTGTGTGTGTCTGTCTGTCTGTCTGTCTGTGCAGGGTTAGTGAAAGGACTTTGGTGTCTGTTAAAGGGCAGTAAGTCTCGGAGGAGCCTATTGATCTACTCTGGGGAGCCCTCGGCCGCTACAAAAAGACTATATACGCGCGCGCACACACACACACACACATTGAGATTAAGTTTAATATTCTAACCTTACTAATGTAACTGCATATACACTGCAAATGAAGTGGATAGAGATTAGGTTGAAAAACACTGAAGGATTTCTTTAATATTCTGCCTGTTTTCTGTTTTTCCATAAACAGAGCGTAGGTGATACAGAGATTTCTATTACAGCTCAGAATAAAGACTGCTACGAGAGTGGAATTGTCTGCATGAAGACCCTGCTCATCTATGTTGGCCTCACTAAAATCTACTTCAATGATAACTCGGGCAGACCTGTAAGTCATCTGTCTATAACTGCAACCTTTCATGATGACAACATAAATCCTCTGTTTGTGAATGTGCTCTTGTGGCTGTTTGTTTTCAGGTATGGTGTATGCCTGCTCTGTTTGTGTGTGGTGTTCATTGTGTTTGTGGTGGACTTTCAGAGCCCCTCTACTGTGGTCGGACGAGGGTACGAATTTGAGCTGTGGACAGCAGGCTACTACACTGTGGTCCATTTCCCCAACCATGACTTGACTGTACTGTGGGACAGAAAAACAACCATCCACATTCGCGCTGGGCCACGATGGAAGGTCAGAAGTGCTACCTTTCATGATATGAATTTGCAAACAGTTCAGAGGTGTGCCTTTATGATTAGGGAATCTGAAATAGATATGCTGTTAATATTATGCTACACCAGTAGAGCCACTAGTGTCACAGAAGTATTATTTCTATGTAGGTATGGCTTCAGGTTAATACACTATATGGCCAAAAGTTTGTGGATACCTGACCATCACACCCGTATGTGCTTTTTGAACATCATATTCCAGATTTAGTCCTGACTTTGCTATTATAATAACCTCCACTCTTCTGGGGAGGCTTTTCACTGGATTCTGGAGCATGGCTGTGGGGATTTGTGTTCATTCAGCCGCAAAAGCATTAGTCAGGTTGAGCACTGATTTCAGGCGAGGAGGTCTGGGGTGCAGTCGGTGTTCCAGTTCATCCCAAACGTGTTCAGTGGGGTTGAGGTCAGGGCTCTGTGCAGGACACTCGAGTTCTTCCACTCCAACTTTGACAAACCATGTGTTCATGGAGCTCGCTTTGTGCACAGTGGCATTGTAATGCTGGGACAGGTTTGGGCCTCTTAGTTCCAGTGACGGAAAATTGTAATGCTACAGCACACAAAGCCACTCTATACAATTGTGTGGTTCTTAGTTTGTGGCAACAGTTTGCGGAAGAGCCACATATGGGTGTGATGGTCATATGTCCACAAACCTTTGGCTGTGTAGTGTGCGTCAACGATATTCAATTGCACATCCACAAACTAATTTTTACCAAATTTTACAAATTAAATATTAAGAACATTATCTGGGAATGAATGTCAAGCTGAAGATAAGCTAAACAATACCAAACAGTCTAACCTGTAAACTCACTTTTGTACCTGCTATAATCCTGCATTAACTCCTGAATAAATGCCTTACAAGATGAAAAGACACATATATTGTCAAAACTTGTTTCAGAAAACTTGAAAAAACCTGTTTCAGGTTATTTGTTTACACTTTTACTTTAAGCTATCAGCAGTTCTTAATCCAAATACTGCATTTCTTTGGGGGTAAACTTGATCTAAACTTGATCTAAAAACATTACCTTAATTCAATTGACGTCATTGAGCTCAACTTGGAAAGCTGCCCCACAGAAGGTGCTGGTGCAATTGACGTATCTGGCTTAACCCAGTGAAACATCTACTTTTTCATATCTATGACTCACGCGTAGGTTCAGCAGAGACGTGGGGTCAGTCGAGGGGCAAGGGAAAGCTTGTGAATGTTTTCATTGTAATTGCAGTTTACCTCGCAGGCAGCACCTTGAAAAAAACTGTTTTTACAATATTCTAGCAGTTTCCTTAACCAGATACATTAATACCTGGACTGCTGCACCACCTTTACTTTCAACAGATATTCAACAACATTTTACCAAACTGTTGTTGGTAAAAGGTTAACAGTAACCAAACGGTGTGTGTGTGTGTGTGCATGCATGCATGTGTGTTTTTGTCTTCAGGGTCAGTTCAGTGGCATGTGTGGGAACTTTGACATGGTGACAGTGAATGACATGACCACAGCGGGGCACATGGAGGTCAGCAATGCTCAGGCTTTTGGAAACAGCTGGGCTCTTGGCCAGGTACGTGAGTGCAATCAGGCATGCTACACACCAGTAAGATACCAGGGCAGTAAGAGACAAACAAGAGAGAGCAGGGTGGTGGTGGTGGTGGTGAGTAATATACATGCTAAAAGTAGACAGTTTAAGATAATAAAAGGAAGGCATATTGACTTTACACAGTTTGCATAGGAACTTTGCATTTTAACATTGGAATACACTCCTACAAGTTAACATTCAAAATATGCAAAAAAAAAACAATATTCTTTTTTTCCCTCAATAAAAACTGGCAATGGACATATGAATGTGGAATGACAATTGCGTATGTGTTTCAAATGGACACCCCTGAAAGCCCCTTCCCTTTCCCCCATCTCACATTAGTAGGAGTTCTCTCATGTAATCAGTCACCTCCTCTAGAGTTTCTCACCTGAAAGCTGTGAATCACGTGCCAATCACATAAACCAAAAAGGTGCTGGGACTATGTTCCTGTTCAGTTTCACGCCTGTCTTTAATGCACTGTTCACCTGACATTTGTTCATTCACTATCACTTGCTAGCTTAACAGCTTACTTAAGGTTGGATCCCAAACTAGCAGTGACTATTTTTCTGGTGCTGAATATGACTAGGTTACTATTTGCCGAACAGCAAAGTAGCAAGTTAACATTAGTGGTTAGATATATAAGCTGTGAAGTGTCATTGATTTTAACAAGTAGATTTTAACCACAGATCAACTTCTGACAGTCTGTGAGTGAAGCATGAACCTTTTACTGTCATAGAATTTTGGTCTGGTAAACAGATTTGTAGGATTGCTTACACCAAGAATTAATATGCTGCTGATGTTGCTCACTGCCATCTGATTGGAAGGCACTGAGGGACAATATGGGGCAATTTTAGAATTTGATTAACAATTGTTTAACTCATTGCATTGTTTGTTTGTGTGTGTGTTGTACATAGTGTGTGAGTGATTTTATAGTGCGTAGACCATGTGAAGGGGACCTGAGCAGACAGCCATACGCTAAGCGAGAGTGCGCCCTTCTCTACAGTGACGTTTTTGCTCCATGCCACAATGTGGTAAGTGCCTCCTTTGGGAGTTTAGTGACATATTCTGTGTTCTACAGAAAAAAGGTCATTGCTTACCCACGGCACACACACACACAGAGTTACACATGTCTGTTAGTGATGCACCAGCAGATAGGAGTGTGGCTAAGGGTAAGATTCCACAGTGATGAGAAAATGCTTGGCTGAATTTTACCCTACGTCCAGCAGGGGGTGTGGTTTCATAAGAATAGGAAATTAACGTGTCGGCGTTAATTTCACAAATTAGCTTGATTTACCAGAAGAGAATTATGTGTTCGTGTTGATTATATACATTAAAAAAAACAGGGGGAAAAAATTGCATAAGGCAAAGAATTAAATTTTCCCCTCAAACAGTTTGAGAAACTATTTTCTTTTCCTATAAATAAAAATCAGAAAATTTGTAAGTAATCAGTACACATTTTAATAAATCTAAATCATTTCATGTTAAAAACAATACTGAAATCTAAAATTTATTGGCACCTCTAAAACAAATAAATGCAAAAGATGGTCATTTCTGTGATAAAAACATATATTTTTTATAATTATAATTATAATTTTTTTTTCATCTACAAAACTGTTGTTGCTTTTGAGTAAATCTTTTTACAGAAACTTTTAATGCAAAAGAGGAAGAATTATAGCCAGGTAAAGAATAAATAAGCAGCATGAAGAATTATGGATAATCAGGGCCATAGTATTTTTTTTTAGAAGTCAGGAAACTTGAGTGCATGAGTGATGAGAAATGAGACACTTTTATATGCTAAAAAACATTTGAGTTAAAATAAAACTATATGATGTTCCCATGTGGTTAAAGTTGTTACTGGTTACATGTTCTATTCGTTTTATGTATTAATTTTGGCTCATTTTCATGAGGGTGCCAGACAAATTTTCAAGTTATCTTTAGATATATTTATATTGCTGTGTCAGTGTGTGTCAGCCCTGTTTTTAATGATGATTGGCATGGACTGAATGGGAGTGTAAATCAAGCTAAGCGGACACTTAGTGTCTTGACCTGCTGTATTGTTCTGTGCTCACTGGTGTGACTAATCTCTGACAAACCCCCAGGTGGATGTGACCTGGTTTTATAAAAACTGCCTGACAGACACCTGCAACTGCAATCGAGGGGGCGACTGCGAGTGTTTGTGCACCAGCATTGCCGCATACGCACATAAGTGCTGCCAACACGGCGTCACGGTACACTGGAGATCTCCCACTGTCTGCCGTAAGTGCACACACTGTCTCTGCAGACGCACGCAAACAAAGCCATGAGCTGGTGACCTGCTGACCTCCGCCGGCTGTCCATCATCCTGATCAGTTTAATTAGTTAACCAGCACACTATCACATCACTAAAAAACACGACAGTACATGCATTTTGATATGTCCACTGATATCGTTTCTTTATTTCTGTTACAGCATATGACTGTGAATACTACAACCAAGGTGTGTGCTGTCCTCCATCTGCTAAACATATATTTACATACATAGGGCCATGTTCTGGGTTGACAACACATTTTAAAAGATACAGTTGAGCACAAAAGTTTGTACCCCCATGGATGATCTGAAAGGAGTCTAAAGCTGTTCAGATGACAATTTTTGTTTCCCAGTTAATATCTTTATATTCTCTACCACATATTCTTCCCTTTTTTTAAAAAAACTGTGAATATGGCCTATAGACATGATTGAGAATCTTTTGAAAATATATAAACTATACACACCTACATTATATCTGTTTGTGTGTGTTTAGAGCTGGGAGAGGGCCCATTCACTTTGTCTGCCACTGAACTGAATGATTCAGTGTGTGTGTTGGGAGCGAATGTCAGTAGTGGAGAGGTGTTTCCTCTGCCGAAGACTAGTGCTCAGCCAACTGCTATGTTCAACCTCATGATCACCAGTGGACTTTACAAGGACCGAGCTTCACGTGAGAGCACACTTTTACATTCATTTACTTTAATTTTTATTTGGTTTTGATCAGGGCTGGAAATTAACATCAGCCTGCCAGCCAAATGTGAGTATTTTTTTTTCCTGGCAGGTTACTTCATTAAAAAAAAAGAACAAGTGAATTATATAGTTTATAGATATACCATTTGTAGAACGTCACTCAGCTTGACTCTTCTCAGTGACTGTTCATAGATTATCTTGGTAGCTCCATGCTATATGAAAATTGTGATTTCTGTACCATTTGTCTATTCTCACCTCATGCAAGCCTATCTCAGCCAAGCAGGTTATATATGGACAGAAGTTTTGGTAGATTTGGATGTTTTGAAGTTTTGGTAATTCCCTAACTTTCAAGCACTTGCATTCCTTATCTTAGTAACTACATACCCTTTAGTTTCATGTTACTGAACAAATGAATAGAAGTTAGTCAATAATATGGTTAAACAGGAATAGCTAAATAATAAACTAGGCGTTTAAGGTTATGATTATAAATGAAACAGTAGGCTTAAAAAATGAGAATTTCTGATTGTTACCAGAGCCTTTTTCCCATTTATTTGTAGTGGATTTAAGAAAAAAACTACTTTCTCAGAAATATTAGGTGGATTACAACAACATCTCTGGCTTGTATAACAAATTTACCACTGGATACCATCAGTGTTTTGGTTACTGAAAATACTGGCTGGCTAGTAAATTTTGAAAAACAACCATTCACACTGACTGGCAAGCTACAAAATTGGTTTCCAGTCCTGGTGTTGTTTTAAAAGCTGTGCAGAGTATTAGAGCATTAGAAATCTTTTTGTTATGCTGCTCTGGTCTTTAGGACTCCCCATTGTCTCTTTGGAGTCTGCCGAGCGCCCAAACTACTTCCTGTGTGTCACACCCAGTCGCGTCGTGCGCCTGGAGCGCTGGAGACCCGATGAGGACTTTCGTCGCCAGGCAACCTTCATTCATCACCAGGGCTTGTGGTTACCCGGGCGATCTTCCTTTGAGCTGCACAGCCAGAAGGGCGTCTTCATTACACTCACACACACACATGCACGTGCACAGAGCTACGACAACTCATACTCTTTCAAGGCCAGCAGCAGTTTTACCATTGAGGGTAAGAAAGTTCCCATTAACACATTAACCCCCACATAGACCTCGACCACCTTTAACCCTTCTCATCTGTTCATCCCATTGAACCTGTCCGTTTCTTTAAAATCTATTAAAAAGCAATATACATAATCTAACTCTATCATTAGCAATATAAACAATACTTATGAAAACAGACACATGAATCCGTTTGATATGATCCCTTTGTCTGTGTGCGTGCATAGACATCTGAGTGCAACTAGAGCATAGGAGGAATGTGATAAGGACTAAAATCACTGGGGGCAGTCGTGGCTAGAGAGTCGGACTTGTAACCCGAAGGTTGTGGGTTCAAGTCTCAGGTCCGGCAGGGATTGTAGGTGGGGGGAGTGAATGACCAGCGCTCTCTTCCACCCTCAATA
>CM075008.1:25794932-25812823 GCA_037576675.1 Pangasius sanitwongsei | reverse complement strand
TGTGTGTTCACGGTGTGTGTGCACTTGGATGGGTTAAATGCAGAGCACAAATTCCGAGTATGGGTCACCATACTTGGTCACACGTCACTTCACTTTCTTCTGTCTTATGAAAATAAGGCCAGTCATTTTAGCATTTTTTAAAAAATTCTCTGTTCTTCGTAGGTCAAAATGATCTCAACTGTGCACAATCTCTGTAATACAAATATGATGCAGTTTTAATTTAAACAGGACAAATGACAGACTACTAAATTTAAATAGGCTCAAACTTTTAATGCATCTGTACCTAATACAGTTTTGTTAATGTAATTTTTTTTTTTTGTATCTGCCTGTGTCCACTTTGCTCATGTTTCAGAGAGCAGTTTTGTGATTCCGTATCGACTGATGTGTGAGTGGAAATACCATGCATGTGCCAGCGCATGTGTAAAAACATGCAGTGATCCTGATGCCACACGCTGCCAGTTCTTGCCTCTGTAAGATTCAGAATTTGATGCACTTTTATCCATCAGCCTTCGCTCTAGTACTCAAAGCACCCCCAGGGGCAGTAAGAATCACCTGGATAATATATGCCACAATGTTGTGAGGAAATGACACCTCTTAACTGGAAAGGTGTTTGGAGATGACCGGAATTTCACCAGAAAGTGGCATTTTGTAAGTGGGATCTCAAAAGAGATTGGAGGACAAGTTACCTGCAGCTTAGGCCATAGTTACAAGCTGCTATGTGAATAGCCCCATATGGTTTACATGTGTACCAAGTGAGAAGAAGAGAGCGAAAGATGACCATGACAGCATTGATTAGTGCAAATACTGCATCCTGTGTCATTTTATGATGTTGTTGGACGGGCACAGGAAACACATCACACAAATGCATATCCGCACATGTGTCCAGGTGATTCTTCCTGTCCGTAGTGGCAGGGGTGAAAGAAAACCAAGCTTTCTTGTTTGCTGTTTGTGTATATGCAGTAGAAAAATGCCCTTAAAATCACTTATTCTTAAAACTCATTGTAAAAGTGTCAGTGGTACTGCACTCACGGCACAGAAACTGTGTGTGTGTGTGCAGCGTGGAAGGCTGTTTCCCCCGCTGTCCCAAAACCATGGTGCTGGATGAAGTCACGAGGAGGTGTGTGTACCAAGAAGACTGTGAGTACCACCAGCATCTACTACTTCAACATTTTTTCCCCTCATCAGCTTTGTTCAATGCAGACATGGTGGAATTCTGCTTACAATTGAAAAGTTTTTTTTTAAATTTATTTCTCTGCAGGCATAACGCTTTCACCAACTCCTACTCCTTACATGTTTGTGACTCGATCTAACAGAACCACCATAGCTCCTACCACGATGGTTCCAACAACTGTGACTACAACCCCGACCACCACAACTACCACGACCGCTCCCACAACGACCACTCATCCCACCACTGCAGGCACCACTAGCACGACTGCGGCTCCAACTTCAGCCCCCACCACATCTACCTTTATTACCACTCCTGAAATTCTTACATCCTCAACACCAATCACAGAAAGCCCTTTTGTTACCTCAACCCCGTCCACCACTACGCCAACCACACCACCTACAACTACCTCTGTTACCACTACATCACCGCCACCCACCACTACAGAGATCCTGACCACAACTGAGGAAACAACCACTTCCATCATCACTACTACAACTCCTTTCACCACTCATCCCATTACAACAACAACCCCTCTTATCACCACAGAGATGGCCCCTGTTTCCACGGTAACCGAGGAGGACTTTATTTTGACGTCGACAGCAGAAACACCCCCAGAGCCAACATCCACTGCCCCCTCCTTGTCTCCCACAACGCTCCGTGCAACAACCACCCATCCTGCATTCGTGCTCCCCACTGGACCCTGCACAGTGAGTTTAGTGTTAAATATAATATTTTGTTAAATATGTCAGCATTATATAAAGACAACCCAAAGGAAAAACAGAATAAAAAAAAACCCCACAGAGAATAGTATGGTTTGTTGATGATGTGGTGTTTAATTTTTCAGCCTGAACAACTTTTTTTTTTTTTTCCCAAAAATCATGCAAGAACAGTTTTTCAGCTTATTATGACTGCCACATTATGTTTAGCCAATCAGGCAAAGGTATGTACTGTCTGAGTGGGAAAACATTTAAAACAAACAAAATTTAAAATTAAAAATAAATTTAAAATAAACAAAATTTTAAATATATGAAGTTTGTTAGGTTACTTTTTTTTAACTGTGTCATATTGAGCAATCTAGCAAGCCAAATGGCACATTATAATTAAGTAAAACAGACTTGCACTCAATTCTTATTCTTACTCATTGTAATTTTTGATACTACGTTAAACAAATCTAAAAATAGCAAACTGCTTAACAAATTGTTTACTTTGATTACACAGTCTTTTATATTGTCATTGAATTGAAGTTCAAAACAAAATGGTTCATATTAGTCAGCTAAGCAAACTGGATCCTAGATTAGTCTTAGATGCCAGTGTCTCTTACACAAACATGTTTTTTTATTTGCTGTTTGATCACCAAATCACTCTTGCATTAACCCACACCCTTAACTCTAAATCTGAAAAGGATTAAATGTAGTGAAACCTTGTGTCCACGATCCAATAACTCCTTGTAGCTTGAGGCATTCTTGCCCTGCTGCCAGTGTGGCTAAATCAGTAATGCAGCATTACAGCTGTGGGGTGGGATTACAGAGGTGTGGTGTGGTTCTAATGAATTTACTGGCAAGCATTTTGTCACGGGGCAATTCATAATCACATCGGGGGGGTTTCTTAGCTCAAAACACAGTGTATCATGGAATAAATCTGATGAGGAAATGTGGTATGAATGTGTTTTTCTGTTGGTGTTTTGTTCTTGTTTAGCCTCCATTCTCTGTGCGAGTTGATGAGTGCAGCGAGTACATTTGCTTTAATGGGCAGCTGATGCTACACAACTCCTCCCAGCACTGCCGATTCAACATCACCCAACCGCAGTGTAACCTGCTGGGCATGCCCATTCAGATCAACACAGACCCTTGCTGTCCACTGTGGCGCTGTCCCTGTAAGACACACACCCTTTACTTCTCTATTCAGACACTAGAATTCGTAACTAAGTGAATAAATAGAGGATCAAAGTCAACATTTGGCAAAATCCTCCATAAATAAGTGACCACATCAATAGATACACCTTTATCAGGGAAGCATGTCATATACTGTAGGTGCAGTATATGATGCTGTACATGTGTAGTATATGATACTTTTACTGGCTGTAGCCCATGTGCTGTTATGCAGGAGTAGAAAGGGACCACTATACACACATCATTAATGCTGCTGGACTCACTATTGGGTTTTAAGAGCTTAAGGGGTTAAAGATGATTGTATGGATGCACTGCCACTCTCCATGTCTGAGATTAGCATAATGTTAACACGTTCACTGTCTGTCTCAGCTAGCATGGTTTACTGGATTCTGTGCCAAAGAGCTAATGCTACTCCAGATAGTCCTATGTTCTGTACCCTGTTCTTAGGCCCAGGGCAAAGACAGATCACTAATAGCTCATCCTGCTCATTAAGTTTGATTGACAGATTAAAAAGAAAACAATAGCAGTATATAAACCCTGCCAATAAATACATACCAGTATATATCCTGTATATTAGCATTCGCTTAAGGAAGATATAACACAAATATTAATATTGCTCGTTTTATCTATACATGTAAGCCCAGATACCAGTACTGATACTGATGTGTGTGTACTGTCAGGCCGCTGCTCTATAATCTCAGACCTTCGCGTGATCACATTTGATGGGAACAATGTTGCTCTGTATGATAACGGCTCCTATATACTGGTTCACCTGCCCCGAGAGCACATTGTTGGGCATGTCGAGAAATGCCCCACCAGTGAGGTGAACAGCGTACACTAACTTTACTATAGCCAATATCAATATACATAAAAACATGAATACTTGATTTTTTTTCTGAAGCATTAATTTATCTTTTTGTGTTTCAGAGTGTGAACTACATTAGACGACCTGTAGGTGTACTGCTGATATTAAAAAATTATTTTTAGTTATTATTTTAGTTTATTATTATTTTTACAAAAATTAAAGTAGAGCTTTTATGTCTTTAATTTGTGCCTCTTCTTGCCCCTTTCTCTCTCTCTCTCTCTCTGATAGACTCCTACAGGTGGAACCTCTGGCCTATGTTTTAAGAAGTTGAACATAACCACTCATGCCTACAGGATCATGATCAGTCGCCTTGACCGCAAGGTACACAGCCATTTAAGATAGATTAGCTTGCTAGACATATAATCATACTCAAGACACCGTGTGCCATATTTTATTACACAACCTGTCGATTTAAACCCCCCCCCAAGTATATGCCACATTTGAACAGGTAATCATTTATAACTTGTCAGTGCCACATTTTTGTAAAAATAATTTTTAGTTTTGTTTCATTTGTGTTATATTTATGAATATTAAGCTGTATGAATTTGTGTATGTACTTATGAATATTAAGCTTAATGTTTTCTTTGACTGGTTTAATGTAGGTATCTGTGAACCAGATCACAGCTCGGCTGCCGTTCACCAGACTGAACCTGCATATCGATGACACAGGGACCATGTACATCATTCACACCCCCAGTGGAATCAGTATCCAGTGGTACCACAGCACCGGCATCATGGTCCTACAGTACGGCGCCCCCGATAACACTTCCACCAGAGGCCTCTGCGGTCAGTGTGTGTGTGTGTGTGTGTGTGTGTGTGTGTGTGTGTGTGTGTATACACCTGTTCCTATGCAGATTTTTGAATTTGTGCATAAGAACCCTTAAGAAATTGACCATAATGTCTAAAAAGGAAACAAAAGAAAACCATGGTCACTTTTTTATCACTCCAGTTAACACAATAAAAAATTACTAAACTTTAAAGGAAATATGTTGGAGCTGCAGAAGTCGTTTGATTACTCTTTGTTTTGTGACATGTGAATGACGGCTATAGTTTACAGAGTTGAGACAGAAAAGTAGAAACCAGGGTAAGTTGGAGAAAAAATATATTACTTCCTCCATTTCATATATAATTCAATATCACGCTATGGGTTTCATCCACATAGCAACTTATGATAGTGTCATAAGTGTAAATTAACAGTTAATATAAGCACATAATCATAGCAAGACCAGCGTAATGTCATGGCCAAGTATATAACACAACTGTAAATATCATCAAGGCGCCAAAGAAAATGGTTACAACCCATAGTTATCATAAATTAAGAGAATCTCTAGTAAACCATAAGAGATTTGTGTAAAGGAAATCCTAAACTGGATATATGCAAGCATATCAATATCCCGAAGACATGATCAATGGATGATTGAAATCATTTTTCAAATTTTCAAGTGTATTTGAGACCACTGTGTGCATTGTCTCTCAGGCTGCTGTGACGGCAACCCAGCAGATGACTTACGTTTGCCCAACGGGACTGTGATGCGAAACGTGGAGGACATCCCTGTGTTTCTTCACAGCTGGATGGTGGACACGTCTGAGGAGACGGATTACTTCCGGAGAGTGGGAGACAACTGCACCACGGGAAACTGCACAACATGTTTTCAAATGCTCAACCAGAGCCCCTTCTCCAAGTGTCACCACAAGGTCCTGCACGGTTATATAAATATTTATGAAACTTATGAAAATTGTATTGTTTTAATAGCAGAGACAGAACAGAATGAGGTACAGTATAAAAACAGTAAATGCAAGATAGCAAAGTAAAAAAAAATAAAAAATTCAATGTAATAAAGTACCTGTGTACTCTTTCAGTGGTACTAATAATGCTAACCAAAGATGTGTTTGTAACAGATTGCATAGTGCCAGAAGTCCACAAAGTTGCATTTAAGGCAAAGGTTTCATCTTAATATATAGCTTAAAGTATATAATCCAGTGACTAGTATGAATTATTCACTAACTGCAGTGAAACTAATAGAATGTAGCTTTGCTCATATGTAGTAACAAATGTGAGGAATAAAATGTAAAATTATGAAAATCTATGTAGAACAATGCAATGATTTAATTAAAGTAGTCAAATAAATTAATCACAGGTTGGTGGTTTCCTCCGTCCTGTTTCCTATCACCAGCACGAGTGGGATTTCGGTATCTGGTTTTTGATTTTCTATTATTTAACTATAGCCAAATAATGATTATAATAAATTATAAGAAGTAATTACTCTGTTCATCATTACGTTTAGTACTTATTAAGTTAAGTTCTGAGGTTAAAGGTTTACAGGTTAAAGGTTTAATTTGGATATGATAGGTTCAGGTCCTTGAAAGTACTGAGACAATTTCCGTTTTAAATGAAAAAGTGGATTTTGCACTGTGTTATCAAATTTGACACAAACACCACTCAGTGTAATTATAGTCAGCCATTCACCTGGAGTGAACCATTTAAAAATCACATTTTTGATTTCTCAAGTACTTTAAAGATTTAATGTACAAAGATATACAGAATGTTTTGTTTACGCTCAGTGAATGCTGAAGTGTAAATGATATTTTTATGTAGGTTTCACCAGAGCAGTTCTGTGACAAAATCTGGGCAGGCGACCTGCACTACAAGGAGCACGAGTGTGACTTTCTTGCTGCTTATGTGGCCATCTGTTACACTCACCAGATCTGCTTCAGCTGGAGGAAAAGCAACTTCTGCCGTGAGTCTTCACATGCACAAACATATACACACAGATATACCAGATCTCATGCACTAGCTCTAGATTGTGTTCACATTCGTGTACATTCTGCGTTATTTATTGTTTGTTTGTTTGTACATGGCAGCTCTGAAATGTCCTCCTGGTAAAGAGTATAAGCCATGTGTGAACACATGCAAGACGATGACGTGTCAGAATCGAGATTATTATGAGGAGAGCACCTGTTCCTCCATTCGAGAGGAGTGTGTGTGTAAGAGTGGTACCATCCTGCACCGAGCTGACTCCGCATTCTGTGTCACTGAGGACCAGTGTGGTGAGAAATCAAGGGCTTATGTAATAAAAATGGAGAAATAAAGGCTAAAGTCACAAGTCTGGGCGTGGTAGAGGTAGAATGGTTAAGTGATATCAAATTTAATGCTCAGTATTATCATAAAGACATGCTATTAGATTTTACTTATTATAAATTTTATTTATTATTGAATTTGCTCCAGTATGGCATTTACAGTATGCATATTCTAACTTCATCAAGGAGTCAGTGGTAGTTTGGTAAGTTAGACACTTAAAACTTTTTGAGAAAACCTCTAATCTTTGAGACACTAGCACAGAACCCTTCTGATTAGTGACAGATATGTTGTGTTTTTGTATGTTATAAGTTATAAACTTATGCGTGTTCAACATGTGCATGTCAGTGTGTACGGATAACGATGGTTCGCCGCGGGCCCCAGGGGAGGTGTGGAATGGTTCTCTGCGAGGCTGCTGTCTGTTCACCTGCCTGGAGAATGGCAGTGTCGTCCCGGTGGAGCCTGAGTGTCCTCCTGAGTCTGCCCCTCTGTGTGAGCGGGAGGGCGAATACTACATCGATGTGCTGGAGGAGGGTGCTTGCTGCCCTAAAAAGATTTGCGGTATACACACACACACACACACACACAACAGTACATAGAAAATATCTTCTGAGCATGTATGTCTATGGGCTAATATGTTTGAATGTCTGTATGTATATAGAGTGTAACATAACCATTTGCCAGAATGACATTCCTTCCTGTGAGATTGGGAACAAGCTGGTGATTGGCTATAGCACCCTCTCCTGCTGTCCTGAATATCGATGTGGTCAGATAAGTTCTGATGCCTCAGCAATTCACTTCTAAAATACAACGGCTTGCCCATTTAGGTGGAAATAATAAATCTGAGGTCAATATTTTGTTGCAGAATGTGATCCCCTGTCCTGTCCCAGTGCCCCAATGCCAGAATGCAAAGAGGACCAGTTCTTGGTAGAGGTCAGAGGGCAGCATGCCTGCTGCTATAACTATCTATGTGGTAAGAAGGCTTTGATGGGTACGCTTTTGCTGCTTATCATTAGCAATCAAGAGATAGATTCCATAGCTAGATTCGCAAATTGTGTTTTATGTATAACTTTTCATAGAGCTTGGCCAAATTCTGACAAATAGTTGGGGTGAAAAGACTAAGTTTGATAATCAGATGCAGAGAATTGAAAGAGTGTGCAGAGGAAATTGAGGAAAAGGTGAAATAAAAACACAAGTCAATCAGCATGAGTGGAAATGACAGGGTAAAAAAAGAAGAGTACAGTTTTAGGATTTAAAAAAAAAATGGGATTACTCACAACATCTCTGTACTTCTCAATTGACTTGATTGACTTAAACCCAGACTTAAATCCTCCTCAGCTTTATTACACTGCAGACTAACTTATAAGCTATATTGGAATCGGCAGGGGTTCTCAAATTATTTGCAGCTCAAATTATTGGACCCCCTCAGTACATAGTTCATGAACTATTCAAATATTAGGTCCATTAGTGAAAAGTATATTATATTTTTCTGGATATTTATTGAGACCATAGAGCTTTTCACTTTGAACTTTAATCACATTAGATCCAAGTTGACATTATTATTTATAGGGGTACTTAGTTTTAAGCTAAGAGTTTGGTTAGACCTTTTTAATTCAAGTGACTTGTCAAACAGGCTAATAACTATAGGAACTTGGTAATAAATTTTTGTAATGGTGGTTTGTGATTTCCACTGCTGAAATAAAAAAAATACAGACCCCACATTGAGAACCATTGTTCTAGAGGATCAAATAAAAATGGTTCCTGCTTAGGATGTAAAAAAAAAAAAAAAAATGAACTCCCATTTCAGAAACTGTAATAGTCAGTACAAAGCTGTCAAAACTGTTGCCCTGCCTCCATGGGATTGCAAATGACCATCTCCTACTTAACATGAAAAACCGCTGGCTGCTGTGTCGCTTCATGTTGTGGCCATGTAAGGCAATTATTCACGGTGTTATTACAGTAATATCCCATGTTACTATATTTAGTACAAGAATTCAAACTGCACTGTGGCTCAACTAAAATAATAACACTTAAGATGTGTTTAAAACAGTAAAAAAAAAAAAAAACCTTTGGTCTATTTATGTGGGTGTCCGGCTTGTCAGAGTCATGTGATTGGACATGAGATTTAATTATTTTAACCACTACATGAATGGCTTGAAACTGAAAACCATGAGTGTTTAGGCTCCATGAAAATAGTCTGTTGAAAAATGATTCATTCTCGAATATGGCCGATGTAGTCTCTAATATGATTTGAGTCTTTAAATTGCAGTATGTGTTATACTGTGTGTGTACTACAGTGTGTGAGTCCTGTATGGAGCCCATCCCAGTATGCCTGCCTGGAGAGATTCTGGTTGTGGATATGAACACTACTCATCACTGCTGCCCCCATTATCGCTGTGGTAATTCAACACGCAAACACTAACTAATGATGCAATCTAATATAACTTGTCAATTTGTGCTTTGACATAGAAAGGTGAACACACATCAGACTCATCAATGAACATAAAATAGTAAATTAGTTATCACATAGCCGTTAGGTCTCGTGGTGTTATTGATTTAATTGGTAATTTACTAAGAAAGACTGTGCAAAATTACGGTTACATTGTAATTACACTTGGGGCGATTGCTAATTGAACTTTCTCAAAAATGTCAACATGGTGTCATAACTTGTGAGTTCAAAATATCAGAAAAATAAGAGTGGATCATTAGCGTAAAATTTTCTCTCAAATATGGGAAACACAAGCGTCTTAATGTTTAGTAACAGTGAAGATTGCAACCGTACAGCACTGTTTATACATCATCAATCTTCTTTTAATCAAATATTAAAGCATAATTTGAATATTCATTGGTTTTTTTGTAGTGTGTGATGTGAGCCTGTGTCCTGAGCCCAGCATTAGCTGTGTTATTGGTACTGCACTTGTTAAGACGCCTGTACCTGGCAGCTGCTGTCCAGACATCCACTGTGGTAATACTCCCAGACACACAGATCCCCCATATATATTCAAACAAATGCATTGATCTGATTTGTTCACAGTACTGTTGTCTCTCCCTCAGAGTGTCGGTGTGACAGTATTGCACGGCCTCAGTGCACTGTGGTGAGTTCCTGTTCACAGCATGATGTGTGTGTCCCTCTGTACCTTACTTTGTATGATTCCACAACGTAGGTGGTCACATCATGCAGGAAACACAAACCCTATGCACACGTACATAAATTCTAGAGAGCTAAGCAGCATTGTTTTTGGTCGAGCAATGTCTGTTAGTTCTCATTTAATTTATGGAATTTATTTCAACCTAAGCATGTATGCATTTTTAAACACACAAAATGTTTTTGTGTTCTAATCGTTGTGGAACTGTTGGATTTTCCAAAAAAAAAGATTCTATATATATTCTATGAATAGTAATATATTCTAGTCAGCATGTTGGGCTTGCAAGCTTGTCAGACATAGCAACAGTAAATACATGGGTGGGATTAATCGGAGAGGAAATTTTGGAAAATTATTTCATGAGTTCATTTTTTACCAAACACACAATTTTATATTTTATCTAATTTCTCTCAGTGACCTTTGACCTTTTTCTTTCGTGCTTGTCAGGGAGAAATTCAAGTGGAGGAGCCAGATCACAGCAGTACCTGTGGCTGCATTCAATACTTGTGCAGTAAGAAACACACACACACACACACACACACGCTTTACACAGTCTACACACTGATCGATGTCATTTAACATAATCACTCATTGTACTTAAAATATGTTCTCCTTGTGGGTGTGCACCTGCTTTTGTGTGTATGCGTGCGTATGTGTGTGCGTGTTTGTGTGTGTGTGTGTGCGTATGCAGAGAAGGCAGATGTATGTTTATTTCAGGGAGTGACTGTGCTGAGTCCAGGCCAGTCCATGGTGCAGTACGTTGAAGGAGAGCTGTGCTATACTGTGCAGTGCCTCACACACACAGACCCCAGCACAGGTTTCTACGCCATGGATGTGACCACTTCAAACTGCTCTGAAAAGTGTGAGCCTGTGAGTCCTACACACACTATGTATTATTATATATGTACATTATTCCGTCCTATATAGAAAATATTTTAGCCATAGTCTTAGGTGTAAGGTGTCTTACATAACCCTAAAGTATATATGGTTTAATAGGTTTCAACAGATTATGAAGTGCATTTTCCTTTAAGATGCATTTGCATGCACTACACTAAAAAAAGAGGAATCAAGTGTAAAGCCTGTTATTAGGTTTTCACGAAATTATCAGGAAATCCTATAAACAACTACAAGCACGGACATGGATGCCTAGGACTAAAGAAAAGACTGTACTTATGCAAATAATTATGAATACATGTAAAGCATATCTTTGAGGCTAATCCTTTGGTATTCGTTTTGGTGTTTTAAGGTGTAAAAATCTGAGCAGGAGGCTGACCATGGCAGAATTTACATGTATAAAGATACCTAAGAACCTTTGAATTAGGATAGGAAGCTGCAACGGCATTGTATTAAAATGTTTTCTGATGCTTCTCTTGAGCCTGATTACAAACAGAAAAATACAGTATGTACTGTATGTAACACATGTATGTATATTACATATTTTGTACATATTACATATATTACATGTATTACTCGTGTAGATCTGAGTGCTGTGTATGGTCACCTGTATCTTGTTGTCTGGTTCTAAAGCACCAGGTGTACGTCCCGTCTTCTGACCCCCATGTGTGTTGTGGCTCGTGTAAAAACGTCTCCTGCTCATTTACCAGTGAAAACGGAACTACAGAAGTATTTACGGTATACCCGACTCTTTTTTTTAAATTTTTTTTTAAATTAAATATAATACACACACATAAGGGTTTTCAAAACACTAATTGATTGATTGCAAGCAACTTTATTTCTATCTTATTATATAATAATAACAATAATAATGTTCTTAAAATATGGCCCAGAAATGTATTTACACTAGTTTTATTATGAAATTTATTGTGAAAGTAGTAATTTGGACCATTATTCTTAACTTTAGAGTTTTATTTCTCCCTTAATATGTAATGGTTTATGAGACAACATGGTTAAAGTGTAAGGATAATGTTTATGCATTTTAAGAAGCTTATTTCAATGCAAAAAGTCATGTCTTGGCTTTGGCCCATATATTGTATAGTACAGTTATCTCATCTATATTTAATCTTTAAATGAAGCTCAGTTGTGGGTGATTTTTGTGTGATTATAGGCAGGTAGCTCTTGGGTGTCTAATTGCACACGTTTCGACTGCATTGAGACAGCGGTGGGAGCGGTGATTCTCGCCTCTGGAGTCGTCTGCCCTCCTTTCAATGACACCGAGTGTATTCAGGTCTGCAGAAAAATCAAGAGATCTCAGTCATTCTGAGAGCGGGCGTTTTTATAAGCCCGTGTTTATAATCCTCACGATCTCCTTTCAGAATGGTGGTGTGGTGCAGACCTACGTTGATGGCTGCTGCAAGACATGTAAGTATTCAGGTGGGGTGGTGGCTTCTTGTGGTTTATGGTGGTTGCTGGATGCTGATTGGATGATGGAGGTGGCCGTGGTGGGTTTTTCGGTTATGGCTGCTTTTTTCGCTCTGTGGTTGAATTGAGTCCTGCTGTCCTGGAGGAAATGAAGCCCTCTCTCACTCTTCTTTGTCTCTGTCTCTGTCTTTTTATTTCCATTCCTCACTCCATCTTCAGATATTTTTTCTTTTACATTGCATTCAGAAAATGTAAATCTTTTTTTTTTTTTTTTTTAAGATAAGTAACATATATATTGATAGGAAGCGAATTAAAAAGAATTCTGTAGCGCTACTAACAAGACCAGGGTTAAGATTTAGGTTGTAAGATATTTTTTCTTAATTCCGGGACCATATTTTTTTGTTTTCTGGGTGTATTAGCTTTGGAGCTAGCTGGGTTCTGCACTAGGTTGCTAAGATTTTTTTTAAATTACGGCTGTTAAGTAGGGCTGCATGATAAAAATGTACACTCATGATTATTTTGCTCAATATTGAAATCGTGAGTATTTATCACTTTTTTTTATACAACTTTTATCATTGTAAACGAACAAAAAAAAAACAGCTTTTGTTTTCATACCATATTGTCTGAATTCTCAGTGGACAAATTACATTCCCTGGATAGTGCAATAAAGCACACTCCTTCCACATTATCACAATGCGTAGCGATTTCTTTTAGCTCAAAATGTACTTGGAGCATGGACACTGGAGTGACTGACTTTTTATTTAAATGTAAATTTAAATGCTAATATAGTTGTGTGGTTTCAGGTTCTATAATTTGTAACATATGAACTGTTTATGTAAAGGCGAGTCCTGACGGTGCGTTTCCGGAGCACTCGCTAATAAGTGACGGTGTTCCTTGTATTTAGTGCTCTATACAGAACAGTCCAAATAGTGTAATATGAACTGGCTGAGGGAGTGATTTTGGACACAATCAGAGATTGCTAACTGTTTCTATAACTGTAGCTAAGCTCAATAATATCATAATCGATTATATTTATTTGATTGAGAAAGCCAAAAATAGTGATCAAAATTAAAATACAATTAATTATGCAGCCCTATTGTTGAGGTCCTAGAATGATTTTGTAGAATTAAAAACCATGAATGCAGCTTAAGTAAATCAGTGTTAGACACTTTATAGGTCCCTTATTCATACTTATATACGTTGTTATCCAAAACTAGCATGACTACTGGTTTGCATGAATCTGTCTTTAATAATCTTTTCATAAATCTCCACCATGACCTTTTGATTAGACTGGAATTTGCATGCTTGGGAGCTACGAGATGGCTTTGAGAAGATGCTCTGGCATGTGCCCTTTCTGTTTGTGTTCACAGGATTTTTTGACATTTATAAATTATATGTATTGAAATGTTACATATTTAAGTTAATGTTCCTGTAAATATGTGTTGCGGTGAGAGTTTCTGTGTTTGCATGCATGCAAGTGTGTGAAGGCATGTGGTTTAGTTGTTGCGGGGTGTTGCTGTGGGGTGGCTGCTATGCTTCGAGTACTCCGAGGTGAGGACTGAGTTTTGGGATTTCCACCTCGACACAATGCATGCTGGGAAGGCAGCATTTGTGACCTATGGTCAATGTGTGAAATTGTAAATATGACCCTGTGTGTTTCTCAGGTGCTGGACTTGGTTTGTTACCTTTTTCCATTAGTCCTGTAACTCCCACTGCTAGTACTAACTGTGACACAGGTACTTTCCAACCTTCTTCCTCTCTTTTACTATACCGTGTGTGTGTGTGTGTGTGTGTGTGCTGACCCAATCCATATTAAAAATGACTTATACCAACTTTAAGAATCTAAAAATACTGATAAATAGGAATGCATCGATACTGATACTGGTACCAGCGAATCAGTTCCATACAATGCTGAAAAAAGCAGTGAAAAGAGAATGAACTACAGCATCTTCCTACAGGCAAATTACAGGCAAATGTGTACACACATTTAAAATAAATAATGCAGTTTCTTTTTATAACATTGGAATTTCAGCACATTACTTTGCTTAAAAGTTCAGCATTCAAATGCTTTTGAATATTAATAAGTCTATAGTGTGTGTATGTGTACATCTCCCACAGCTGTCCACCAGAGTTGAGATCTTGAGACTGTGAAAGACATAGCATATGATTTATATCATTTTCATCCCCATCACATCATTCAGAGAGCCCTCGTGCCTTGTGAATGGGGGTGGGTTCACCTGGAAGAGACCACGCCCCCATCAGGATAGGCTCAGTTCAGAGAGTACAGAGGAGCTCTGTTCCTTAAGTTTCCTCACTAATGATGTCCATAATGCTATGTCCATTGTTTTTGAAGTGTCTCACCATTGCAAAGGAGAAATCCTTCATTATGATGGTATGAAAGTGCTTGACAGAATGATCAGCCAGTCTCCTCTTGGTTTCTCAGATGTTCAGATGCATGCGTGATGAGTTACAAAAATGGATACTTTGGCGACTATAATTTCGTTGGCTCTATTAATAAATCTGTAAGCAGAACATCTTGAATGGTTGCATGAAGAGGTACCATGGTTATTATTTGCCAGATTATTTAATTCACTACCGACAAGCATGTCTTTGTACTTCAGTTGTAATAGTAGATGTGTTAAAAGTTAAGTGTAGTACACAGAGTTTGGAAACAGGATGTGTTGGACAGAAGTCCTTCATCAGCTGTGCAAGCAAAGTGCTTCTGAGGCACAGCGGGTGCAACCAGTTATATACCATAAATTATACACTTACTGAGACCCATTTTTGTGCATAAAGTAAACCAAAGCTCATTTAGCCAGGAATTTCTATCAAAAAAGCAGAACAAACATAGAACATGGGACCTTAAACATTCCAGTGTGGATTTTTCCCTTTAATACTAAAAAAAATATGAAAGTTCAAACAGAGTTTTAACAGTAACAACAGCATGAACTTACAACATGAACCCACTTACACACATGTAGAAAGGCTTGCATCCTGCATACCACACACTTCACCACTTGTCCCTCCTGCTTGGCACAGATGTAGAGTGCAAATCAGTGATTTATGGCATGTTGAAATGCGCTGATAACTCACCTCTCTCGTGTGGGCCAGAGACTGACTTTCAGTGTCAGAGTTTAAAACTGTAAATGAAATGCCCTTATTGGTGTTGGAGAAAATAGCCTCCAACTGCTATAACATTTCTTTTAAAGCTAGCTGGTCTTAGCAAAGACTACAGCTAACAGCTATGTGTGACATAGCATCACCATGGAGACAGACTTGTCAATCAAATGGAGTCTCCATGGTTTAGGTACAATAGCGGAGCTCAAAAGCCACTGAGTCCATTATGTATTTTTTAAGTAAATGAAAAACCGTGTGTGAGACACAATCGAGAAATACTGTGTCTGTGACTGGAAGAGAGTGTGTACACAATAACGGAGTGCACATCCACAGTTTTATTTTATTTATTTTATTTAAACAGTGCCTTATTATCATTATAAAGCCAGGCCAAAATTAGACAGGCATAATGATTTTCACTTTGCACTAACCAGTTAGTATGCTTCTTTTCATTTTTATCTATTTAATAAGAGCTATCGTGTCTATTGTGAACACTGCAAAATAAAGAACAACGCTGACCTTTTCAGTTGAGAGATTATTTCCCTGTTGTTTTCTTCTGGCCTGTTTGAGTAGGCAGGGTTATATTGTAAGTAGGTGACATCAGGTTCTTCCATGTACGAATCAGAATTCAGTCACAGAAACTGATGTGACTTCTTTTTAGCACAATGCTCTTCTTTGAGCAACCGTGCTCAAAACTGCATCTAACTAGCATTTTAGCATTGTATACAGCATTCTTAGAGCAATAGTATCTGTGGTCATGGTTAGTAGTTCTTTTTTTCCCCCTATTTTCTTCCCAATTTGGTGACCTGCCAACCAGGGAGGGTGAACGCTAACACGTGCTTCCTCCAAGACAGGTGAAGCCAGCCAACCACACCTTTTCGATTTTGCTGCTATGGCATAGGGGGGCGTAACACATTCGGGAGGCAAAATTCTGCATATATGAGCTCACAGACATCCACGATTGGCTAGTGTCACTGTGATTGACATGGGAGACAGAGAACGTCATCCATCCCACCCAGAGAGCACGGACAATTTTGCTCTCTTTTATGGCTGTAGCATTTTGCATGGCTGTAGCATCATGTTCAGCAGTTGCTCTAGACATTTCTGCCTAGCACGGTAAAAGGCCTCTGGGTAATTATCCAATAGCTGCTGTGATGAGTGATTATAACACATTAAGGCTTTTTTAATGCCCTAACCCTTTCGCTTCTTCACTATTGTAGTGCCACTTGCAGTATGATGCTTTGCTAATCATATTCATAATCATTGTAGCTTTTAAACTAGCTAAACACAGGAAGCAAAAATCAAGCATGCACAGCCTACAGTCTTGCCTTATTTTCACCACACCAATAGTAATATATTCAAATACACCAGTACAACTTAATAATATGCAACTTTACAAATTGCTGTGGAAATGTTTCACTTTGTCATTCCTGTCATCTTTCCACCACTGTTGTCAGGCTATTTCCGTTGCTAGGGAGATGCAAGTGTCAATCATTATGCAATGTGACACGCCCAGTGTTTCAGGTGGTAATTAGCTAGAACTAAATTGTTTTTAATGATATATTTGTCTTGAATTTCCTCTTGGTTAATGCTTACTAAGTGACTGTTTTAATATTTGAAACCATGTTGACAGAGTTTAAATGCTAGGTATTGCAAAGTTTTTTGAAGACAGGCTAAGTGTATGATTTACTGTGATTGGGTGTTTGTGTGTTTCCATCACACTGCCTTTCTCCATGTGCACAGGTAAAGAGGACGGAAAAACGTGCAAAAGGGTTGCCATCAGGACCACTATCAGGAAAGATGACTGCAGAAGTAATGCACCAGTGAGTGAGATTGGGTTCATTCCCACACTGGCTAATCATCTACTTAATCATCCAGTCCTCATTTCTCTCTCTGTCTGTCTCTCTCTCTCTTTCAGGTAACAGTATACTCCTGTGATGGGAAGTGTCCTTCTGCCACCATATTTAACTTCAACATAAACAGCCATGCACGTTTTTGCAAGTGCTGTCGTGAAAATGGCCTACAGAACCGTGTCATCCAGCTGTACTGCACTCGCAATGCTACTTCTGTGGAATACAACTTCCAGGAGCCGATGGACTGCTCATGCCAGTGGAACTAATAACTGATAACAGTTTGTAGATGTGCAGTACCTTGGCATTTTCATCTCTATATACCCGCTCAGTGGACGTGCTCAGTTAATACCACACAGATCAGTACAACCACAAACTACTAACTCCATATTTATATATATATATATATATATATATATATATATATATATATATATATATATATATATATATATATATATATA